>JAMQGT020000736.1:45000-215017 GCA_024447675.2 Pterophyllum scalare | reverse complement strand
TGTGTTGTGTAACCCTACTTGGTTGGACCGTATTGCTCGATTAATCACTTCCCCAGCGCCAAATTTGATTCTCTCAGTTGTTTTACATCTCCTTTCATCCCCGCTGAAAAAGGACAGCTGCGCCATAAACTGAGATTTTACACTTTGGGCAAACTGCGACTCGAGCCAAACGAATGCTCTTCAATGAGCACCTGAGATAAAAATTCATGCTCTCAGCCCACACGCCTTCATTTTCTTATAACCACTTCATAGACATCCAAGAAACGGAATATCATTAACATTAAATATCACTCCAGAGATTTTGTGAGACTGACCAAGAAAACTTTCAAATGACTGCACCTGCCAAGGCACCCTGCTACTGTCTCTATCAAATTTTTACCGTTCCCTCGACAGTTAGCAATGACATAAGTGGAGATGGGATCTACTGCAGAGAAAGGGAAAATGAAGGAGGAAGGCAGACAGTGAGTAAGACGGAAAGAAATATGAATAAACAAATTTGTGAATCCTCCTTGTCTCTATCATCCAACCCTTTCTCTTCTGTTATCCTCACCCAAATCTAACAGCTGGTGGCACAAAAAAGAAGAGAGTTTGTTTTGATGTTTGTGCAGAGTTGAGGCAATTTATTGGACAGGGATTTAGCAAATCAGAATTCATTGCAGAAACTTTCTGATCCTGGGGGTTCAAGGGCTCTGGATAAACAAGACTGATTGTTTCAGAGGCATGCATATATTACCCCTATCCGAGCCCAAGCTATTTCACACCAGACGGCTATGGGAATATAAGCCAGATTCATATCGAAGGATTTGCAGGAAAACATGGCTAGATCAGTGGATTTCTTTATGCGAGGCAAGCAGGCAGCGAGAGACATTTCTTACAAATTGCTCGAGCCTCGACACATGACAGACACAATGTTAAATGTCTCGAGTCCTGCTCAGAAAATATGTATGACAGAATACTTTGTCAGGGGCTAAAATGAAAAGAACAGCTGTCATGTTCTTTTTTCATCGTAAATGTTGATGATGCTAGATGACAGCAAAACACTGAAAATATTAAGAATAGACTCAAAATATCACAGCCGTCATCACATCCGTCCTTTAGCGTGATCCCAGGGTCTGGAGAGGAAGCGCCGCTAATAATAGCGTGCAGGAGGTGCTGACAGGCTGGATTCGCAGCATTCTGCAACACACCTCCGAGGACACGAAATTATGTGGGTCACATGAGGAGTGCCCTGTCAGTCCATCAGCTTCACCACTACGGCTGAGCCTGCATTCAGATTCTAATTGTCCAGAGAACATAATCTTGGTGAGGTGATTTAATTTGCATGCTCCGTCACGGGCAGAGTCTCCTTTCGGGCGAGTGGAGTGGCGATAAGTACAGTTTTCATTGCCCCAGATATTTAGAATATATGTTGAAGGGGTCGGTGTGAACGGGGCTGTTTATCGGTAACAATGACCCAACGATTACCGGGTGCTGAGATTTCTGACCCTTTAAAATAGGAATAGGAAGTGAGCGCCTTGTGGGACTTTTAGGCACTTCCATCTCAAAGACTGCTCCTGCTCCATCGACACACTCTTGCTGCTTAAGGACTTAAAGCCCTAAGTTCTTTAAAGCAGTTTAACTGACGCTCACAATTTCACAACACATTAAGCCCTGATTAGTTATAAAGTAACTAAGTGAAAAAGATGCGATGGGTCAGCCCATGCTATGAAGGACAATTGTGTATGGAGACAATTATTGATATGATAAATTAAAGCGGTTGTTGAATACGTTGATAGACAACGATGTCAAGGATTTAGGTTTCCCCACTGATGCGTTAACATAATATTATTATTATTATGAGATTTATAATATTTGAATCTTCTTCACAATCGTTTCATGTACACACATCTGAAAACTGCAACATAAGTTAATGCTCAGACTTCTGCACATATTGAAACGAATGTGTATATCTGGAGCGCCGACACTGATCCGCCGTCATTTTCAAATGAGAGAGAAAACAGGAGGATTTCTGACTGTTTGATTTTTAAATTAGAGCTTAATGTGACTGTGCACTCGCAGGGATGCTCGTTTATCTCGTCTCCTTTCCCCCCGCCCACCAGGTATGTGAATGTCTTCACTGTGTGTGGTGAGGGCACGGTGAAGAATGGAGGAGTTAGTAGACTTCAGACTGTCTGTCAGTTTACTGTAATTAACTAATTGCTGTTCGCAAAAATCACCCTTACATGTCAACATAGCAGCACCCTTTTTGAGCTTTTTGCATTTGTATCTCACATTGTGCATTATGGAGGGTGGATAGCGCTACCCTAGGGTGCACGTTGACCTCCTCTGCTGCCCCGGCAGTGATGCTGTCGGTCCCACGGAGGGGGGTGGATTGGGTTGGGCCACCTGCACCCTGATATATGTTTGAACTGAATTTCTCATCCTACTTGTGATATTCCACCAACAATGCCTTTGAACTGTACACCATCCACTTGTCTCCTCTTCATCGGTCCTGCCAGTTCTCTGTTGAATGTTTGAGTGCATTGTGCACCATAAGCAACTCTCCTCCTCCTCCTGTGTTTAAGTGAAGTACATCTATTTTCTGTTGCAGCTACTGATTAATTGCCTGGGAACAGAGTGTCATTAATAATAGTATAAGGCAGATTTCACCCCCTAGGTTGAGGGTTACAGTGGGAGTTTCATTATATTCTGCCAAGCTCAATCTAATGCGTCTGTACACTGATGACAACAAACCATACTGATGCATGCAAAGGGTCACACATGCCATATCAGATTGGCTCACAAACCTGCAGAAGCTCTCAACAATATACCTCTCGGTCTCTGTAAGAAAAATTCCGTTTCATGAGCATCTGAATAAACTTAAATCCCTGATTCACTGTAAGAAGTCCAGGATGAAAATGATTCTTCTGCTTCACCCCACTGCTATGATGCATATTGTAAATAATCACATGCCCCCTCTAAATACTACTCACACCAAACAGGAAAATCCACAATCCTCGCTGTCAGAAAGAGAAAGAATTATAGTTCTGCTCCGAATTTCGATTAAATCCAAGAGAGGTCTTTTTCTTTCTTTATTTATTTTTTTTTATGAAAAATGATGGTAGCCAAACTTGCACCTGACAGAACACAACTTTTCAATATGTCTGCTCCAAGGGCTCTCGCAGTATCACGGGGTGCTTTTGTGAACGAATTCATCAGCTCGGGGGAGGTCATCCAAGAGGCATTCACCCCGAGAGCATTTCCTGGACAGGAACACATTAAAGAGAGATGAGCATTCACTCAGGGAGGAGATCTGCTATTTTCATGCTGTAGGCTGAAATATAACTGTATGTCAGCACAACTGTAATCGGTCACTGTTTTATCCGAAGGTGACAAAAGAAATCTCCTTAACAAGTAATATAGTGCCTCCAGGCCACTTTCTGCCATTTACTCAACAAATCAATTTAAAGTGATAGGTTTTTGTGCAGCAGCATTAATCAGTTACATCGGTTTTAATCGGAATTGTTTTTAGACACATTAAAAAAAAGAAAAAAGGAACAATGCAGTCAACTGATCACCACCTGGTGGTGAGTTGGATCAGGTAGCAGGGGAGGATGTTGGGCATACCTGACACCCCTAAGCATAGTAAGTATGTGCTGGGAAGTCCCCCCAGAACTTTAACAGCATTCAGAGAAAGGCTGAGGACATTGAGTCCAAATTAACCATGTTCTAAACCACCATTTTTGAGGCCGTTGCATGGAGCTGTGGCTGCAAGGTTGCTGGTGCCTGTTGTGGTGGTAATCCCCAAACCACATGGTGGAGACCTGAGGTGAAGGGAGCCATCAAGCTTGGAGATGGTAGGGATGTCTTGGTGAGGTCTGGAGCGGTGTCTTTGGATTGGCGGTTCCCATCTTTGAGAAGGATGCCTGGAAAGTGTGCTCCAACTAACGAGGGATCATTCATTCATTCGTTCATTCATTCATTCATCCATCGGAAAGCAGAGTTTATCCGTCAGAAACATTGTGGTTTTTATCCTGGTTGTGGACGGCACCGGATCAGCTCTTTATCTGGCCTGTTGTCGCGGGTCATTCAGTCCCTGTACAACTGCAGCAGGAGCTTGGTCCGCATTTTCTGCAATAAATCGGCCTCGTTTGCTGTGGGTGTTGATGTCCGTCAGGTCCCCCCTTTGTCCTTGATTCTGTTCATAATCTTTTGGACAGAATTTCTTGGCGTAGCCAAGTAGTGGCAGGCTTTCACCTTGGTAGCCTCAGAATCTCAACCCTATGTTTTGTGGATGATGCAGTCCTGTTGGCTTCATCAGGTGGTGGCCTCCAGCTTGCAGTGGAGGTTCGAAGTGGATTGGCATGAGAATCAGCACCTCTAAGTCTGAGGCCATGGTCCTCAGCTAGAAAAGGGTGGAATGCCCACTCATGGACAAGTTGGTGCCTCAGGTGGAGGAGTTCAAGTATCTCGGGGTCTTGTTCACGAGTGACGGGAGAAAGGAACGGGAGATCGACAGATGGATCGGGGCTTGTGTCTGCAGTGATGTGGATGCTGCACGATCTTTGGGTAGTGACTGAAAGAATAAGATTGCGAATACAAGCGGCAGAAATGAGCTTCCTCCGAAGAGTGGCTGGCCTCTCCATTAGCGATAGGATGAGGAGGGCACCAATTGGGATGGGCTCAAAGTAGAGCTGCTAGTCCTCCACATTGAAAGGAGCCACCAGGAAGAGAGCCCCAGGGTAGACCCAGGACACACTGGAGAGATTATATCTCTCAGCTGGCCTGGGAATGCTCCAGCGTTCCCCGGATAAGCTGGAGGAGGTGGCTAGGGAGAGGGAGGTGCTGGATTTCTCTGCTTAGGCTGCAAGTTGCTCTCTGATGCTTCGACTAAAGTGTGAATGTTAGATAGAAAGCAGCTAGGCATAGAAATAAGTGCTTGTATGAATGTGTGTGTGTGAATGAGGAATGTTGTATAAAGTCCTTTGAGTAGAGTAGAAGTGCATTATATAAGAACCAGACCATTTACTCATTACGGTGTATTCTGAGAGCAGAGGTGCAGATTTTGTGTGGTAAAAAGGCATTCCCAGTGAACATGAAGATTAAGATTGTGTTAATCTCCATCGTCATTTTGTTTTGATTCATCCAAGATTGTGAGGTATGTTGCCAGAAATGCCATCTGGTGCCGAGCGCCTTGTGTCATTAAGTAAGCTGCCAGGTACTGCAGCTACTACATCCCCACATATTGCTATCTGACTTCCCAGAGAAGTGCCTCCAGCCTGGTCTAAACACAATTTTGTTTTTTTTTTTAATCTGCTTTTAAAAATGATTTGATCAGGCAAAAGTCCAATATTTTATGCAGTTTTTAATCAAATCATTGTCCCATTTTACAATCATAAAATAACTTAAATGGGTAAAAGATTATATGTGATTACCTGTGCACGGACTGTTTGGACTGAAACGTCACCAAAGTTTCAGTGAAACAAATTCTACCAGATAGAATAGAATAGAATGAATTATGTGTCATTATACAGAATGTACAATGAGACTGAAGATAATAGTAATATAAAGTCAATAAATATCGAAAATATTTAGGGATATTATTGTAAAAACATTATCTGTGCATTTGTGTTTGGAGATTTTTCAGGATCTGTCTGCACAGAGAGATTTGTGAATCTCTGTGTGTGTGTGTGTGTGTGTGTGTGTGTTTGCTTGTTTGTCTGCAAACTCCTCCTGGACCATTAGGAGTTGAGCAAACAGACTTGGCACACAGGTGCATTTTAGCTCTGAATATTCTTATCAGTATCACAGTATATGGACACACACAGTACACCTGCAGGAGCTACTCGGCCATGGAAACCCATTTTCTGAAGCTCCCGCTGCACAGTTTTTGTGCTGATGTTAATGCAAAAGGAGGTTTGGAATTCTGCAGCTACTGAGTCATTAGAAGTTTACGTGATCCAAAACTACCTGGTCTTAGCATTTATGTGACTGTAACACATTTTTTTACATTTTAAACTAAACTCCATTTTTTGACCTTTCTCAATGTGATGAAGTATATCACTTTGCCTGTACTAATTCAAAAAAAACAAAAACAACTAAAAAGCATTCGTTATTCCATTTTTGCCACTTTGGTGAGATTTGAGAGAGGTGTACGCAAATCTGAAAGAGAAAATTACACATGAATGTTAAATGAGAATATGATTTGTGTAGTAGAACACAAGCACAATTTAATTTAGTCAAATTTGAGAATAGTTAGACTTCAGATCAAAATGAAAGTATAATTCTATTAACGTCCTTAGATAGCTCAGAATGGCTTCTTGCCAGGTATTTTCCACATATATTGTGGCGATTAGTCAGTTGCAAAGATGGGTAATATCAAAACATTAGAAAACAGCACTCACAGCTCCCTGGGAGGTCAGGAAGCCTGTAGCTGCGCATTAAACGTGGGTGAAGCTTCCTGAGGTTTTGAGAGATGCTGCTAAGTAACAAACCTCCACCAAGGCTGCACAGTCTGCATATTATTTTTTTTATAACAAAAGCATTTTTCAAGAAAATTTTAATCTTGTTCCAAATCAGCAAGAAAATAATTTAGCTGAATTACTCGTTGTATGAAAGTAAATCAAATGCCAGAAGGTGCCATGTCTTACAATGTTGGGAAACCTCAACTCTAATTACATGTTCATTGGTACAAGGTTAGACATTTCATGTTCTTTTTAAAGAAAATAGTCAAAAGGCTGTTGAACGGTCTCGGTGAATAATGGATAAAGGAGTCATTTAGAGCGCAAATCTGTTTTTATGTACAATACACACAAAAACTGAGAAATATCGGCAGCCATAACATATTTAAAACTCACTGACTTGAAGCTCATTGGTTTGAAATGAAATGGCTGTTTTCTTTATATTAAAATATATTCACATCTATCCTTCTATTCCAAGATTTCTCTGAAACATCGAAATATCTCTGTGTCCAGTACATTCCTCAACCCCGCCCCTCCTTTTCCCAGTAAACCTGTCAGGAGACGCATCAATGAAATGTGTCTCCCTGACTCATGAGAACGACAGGGCTATTTGATTTTAGCCACAGTGACTGAGATAATCAGCGGGTGGTGAGGAGTGCACAGCAGCAATTTCCAGAAAGGTCACATCTCTAATGAGTAGCATTAGCCCACTCACCATCCACAGAGGAGCGCAGAACCATTTTTGTGGCACGCAAGCAAGTAAAGGCTGGCAGCTGAGGCGCCTCGAGGAAGACTTTCAGGTGCTTTCTTCATGTGATTGGAGCTCACCTCCAAAAAGGGAAATAATAAGAAAATGAAGGTTTTTGAAAGCAGCTGTTGTGCTTTTGTTTGTTGCTGCCTTTATAGGAAATGAATACCTTGGATGATAAGTGTACTCAAATATTATAAAGGTCTTTTTTTTTTTCTCATTGCAACAAATCTACTGCACTCATGCTACAATAACAAGTTATCAAAAAGCCAGGAAACAGTTCTGCACAAGTAGGTATAACTGTTTAATGACAAAGCCGGGCTTTGGTCACCAGACCTGAAGATGTAATCTGCTTTTTTTTTCATAATATGTAGAAATGTTAGAAAATATAATCCAGAAACCATAAATTTGCCAAGTTAGTTTTTCTTCTACAATAAGGCAACCGCAGACCGGAATATTTTTTAAATGCATTTCGACATAACACAAAAAACATGCGGTGCAATTTGTGTTTTGCGTGTCGGGATAATATTAATATCATTTAGAGCAAAAGCTACCAGACGGCGAGGCTCCTTTCAATCTGCGAATCTGTGACAATCAAGGGAAAGGTGAGCCACTGTGGCTGACATCATTAATGTCAAAAGAGACTAAACCAAGAGTCAGCCCCTCAAACTTGAGTGGCAATTGAAGTGTAAACATTGCACCTGTCAGCTCATTACTGGGGCTTCAGTGTGGCAGCAAAGCTGTTTGCAGGATGGACAGCAGTTGTCTTGCTGCCAGGGTAAATACCTTGCCCTTCTGCTGTATTCCCAGGATTCATTATACTGCAAACCAACACACAGGAGGATCTGTCAGGAGTTACCAGTTCCATTACCCCCTAAATCCTTTAACAGAGGCTTTAACTTGTTGAATGAGACTGATATTGATTTGGGGCGGGTGGAGAGGTTTTGGAGTAGTAGACGGGTTGATCCAAAGCACTAAAGTACTTGAATCAGACCTTTAAAAATCAGATTCCACAGAATTATCTACACATTTCACTGATAAAGTAATATGAGCCTTGCAGCCATAATAGTGGTCCAATTTATATTAAAATCACTTCTCCGACGGCGCTGCAAAGTTATTTTTCACTATGTTAAATAATATGGTCTATAAAAAGAAAATCCCTTTAATTTCAGGCAGATAAGCCGCTTACCTCATTTTCAACGTAGCCGCGCTCAACCTGATGCAAGACTTTGTTTTCTATCCAGCTAATGAAGTGATTTACCCCCAGAGCGCAGTCACCCCCAGCCAAGACTGAGCTGTTGGTAGTTTATTTTAATTTAGTGTGTCTTTGTGTCCTTTGAAAATTCATCATTCAGTATGAGGAGCAGCGAGCATTTGATTAGCAAACCTGAGTCAATGGGACAGTGGAAGATGTCAGAGCCAAGCTGTGTCAAAACTCATTTCCAAGGGAACCCGTTTATGATTTATTTCCTTTGAGAGACGTGTTCAGACACTTTTGCATGATCATTTTCTCTGGCAGCAATTACACAAATATAAATTCCCATATCCATTACAGAATAAACATATTTGCTTGTTTTTTATATATAACGCTGCAGAAAATACAGTCTTCTGTCATCTCAGAGAGCAGCACAAATCTGGTAATTAATATTTATACAGTTGTGGTCGAAATTTTACACTCATTATGGGCATTTTGGGCTTTTAATGATTTTTTTTTTTTGACCAGCTTTTCTTTCCAAGGTGGAATGATGATGATACTTTATTAATCCCACAATGGGGAAATTACAGTTAACAGAACCCCCATCCAAGAAGACCACTGTGGGGCTGAGTCAAACTCCCCTCCTCGGCTAATAGTTCTGATCAGAGGTGGAAAAACTGTTCATCAGCAGCTAGGTCAGGGAGATCAGTCCAACACAGATCAGAAGAAGACAGGACGGCGGGGGGGGTAGAGCATCTGTTTCCAGAACATCCAGGAGAAGACTGAGATAAGCAGCAGTCCAAGGCCGCCAGGGAGCCAAATTCCTGATTCTATGACTTGTTCTGGAACAGGCTGTACTGATTATTTGTTGACAGCCTTTAGTCTTTCTGGGACCTCTCAGTGGTGAAAAAATCCAATCATCCGAATCCTCTTGTTCAATCCTTCGCCGTGCAGAAACAGGTACCTCTCCGAGATCTAATCCCTCCAATCAGCTCCAGGTATACTGAGTCTGAGTTTGAGTCTGTACCTTTCTGCATTCCCGTCATCAGCAGCCTTACCACGGCCAAACAGCTGCCCAGACTTCCTGAATTGTAGCGACAAGCCAGGTGTCTCCAGGTCCAATTCGGAGAAATCCTAGTGTCAGTAAGCCGAATGTGTCCGTCCTCCATCAATAGTACAGCCAGGCACGTCATCTTCCACCCCCACAGGAATCCATAACGTAGCCAGCCGGGAATGTCACTTGGATAAGAGGGAATAGGGTCCTCCTTTCCCCAATCTCCTCATGGTGAAAATTTAATCAAAATAGTGGTGTTGAGAGACCAGTTGACCAGATCCATAATTATAATTTCTAGTTCGGAAGCTTTGTGAAGAGCGGCTCTAAGCAGGAAAGCAGCAAAGCAGGGTAAAAAGGAAGGGCTGGGGAGAGAAGAAAAGTGCATCCGTCTCCGCTGAGGAGCTGAAGAAAAAAAAATGATTGTGCAGCTTTCATCTTTAATCATGTATGCTGTGCTTGTGCACCCAATTCCGCCCACTAATATTTGGTTAAATACCCCTTAGCAACTTGCACCTTTTGGTAGCCGTCTGACTATAACCAAGCTTCTGGGATAAAGCTGGGTCAGGCTTCTTCTTGGCAGAATTGGTAGAGGTGATTTAAATCAGTTGGTTTGTTGGCAGAGATCCAGCCTTTAAGCAAAGTCCACAAATTTTCAACAGGATTGAGGTTTGGACTTTAGGAAGCTTAAAGGGGCATTCCCAAACAACTGCAGATTCCAGGATCATCAGTTTAATCAACTGTATATAATAAGCGCAAGTTATGTATGTTGCATGAATGTTCATTTTACACTAATTCAGTTATACTCATTTTTGTCCTGGACCAGGTCATGGCTCTTTGTGGGCCACAATTCAACCACTAGTACTTACATCCATTCATTTCTATTTGTTTATAAATTTGTTGCTGGGTATGATAATCTGTCCCAGGCACTGAGTTCACTGCCTGTTATAAAGAAGCAGTAACTATAGTATTGTGGAGTGTTTGATTTTTACAGGCAGCAGTAAGCACAGGAACAGCTGTTACATTGATAAATGAGCAACTGGAGTGACAAAGGGCTCTTTAAAACGATAAACCTTTGTATATGTCTACTTGCACTCCCATAAATGCAATATAAATTATGCTTTCTGAGGAGAGGTGTACAGTAGCTATATGTTGTGCTTCCTGGAGGCATGTCTTTATATCACTGAACAGCCATTTTCCAGTCTTAAAGGAGCTTCTTCCAGGGGAAGAACGGAATCTTTTGTCTGCGTGTGATTTATGATCCTACCGTGCTCCGGCTTGAAGGAAAAGTGACACATTTCTGCAATAACTGAGGTAAGTTATGTTTTTTTCCCTTTAATTTGTCATTTTTTTTAATCTAGGATTTTTTGGACTCACAAAATATGTGATCTGAACGTCAGCAGAATATGCCACAGAATGGTATGTTTGGTAGACCATTGTAAAATGATGAAGATCACGGAGTCATACTTAAATGTGACTGTGAATTAGACATTATTTTGTGTACTTGTGCTAAAAAAAAATCAAAGTGGCCTTGCAACCTTGTAACTCCGTGTTAACCTCGACGTCCAGCTTTACCTTTTGCAAATGAGCTTCATTCACCCCTGACGTCTCTGCACAGCTGAAATCCATCCAGCATGGCGGGCTTAAGGAGCACTATTCTGATTAGGAAATGATCAGTGCCATAATAGAAACTGTCCATATGGCACAGATCATTAGCTGACTACCCCTGAGCACATAAATGTGCCAAGGCATGTCTCTGAATCCATCACTCTTACTTTCTCAATCACCTCTCAGGTCTGCGAAGTTCTCTCACTTTCCGGCACTCGTATGTGGAAACACGTTGGAGAAAGCTCATGGGATACATTCAAAGGCATCGCTTGATCCATGTCTTTGTCAAACCTACAAACACTGTTATGTTACCTCTGACAGAGATATCAGGTGCTTGCAGCAGATGAGTGTCACACATCTGCCATACACTTTAGACCACAATACTTATCTCCGTCAAGTAACTGCATCAAAATGATAAACACGCTTCATCTGCTGGTAACATTCACACAAGATAAATGCTGTGCAGTCATAGCCAGTGGGGAAAAAAAGATTTAAAATTCATGTTGCCAGAGTTACATATTTTAAGGGGAAAGCAGCACATATGCTGCAAATTAAAGACGATCTTTATAGCAAATCTGCTGGTTTACAGACGAACATGAGGTCAGGTTGAGTTCAGGTGTGCAAAGTAGTTTCTGTTTGGTTTTGTTTTCATAACAATAGAGTAGTGATTACGCTCCGAACAGAGAAACCAGAGATTAAAGACGATTAACCAGTAGCAGACACCAGTTGCTCCGCAAACGTAGAGCCAAATTTAGAGCAATCATCATGCATTTGGAGTGGGGAAAGTGTCCCAGATTCAGAGGGCCTATAACTGACAGATCAATCAGATGTATTAGCCGGAGCCTCACAGGATTTAGAAACCAGATTTTAATCCAGTGTGCTTCAAGGAGATAAAGTTCAATGAGAAACGCAGTGAAAATGTCTCACACAAAGAGGACAGAGATAATCAAGAAAACCAGTCGTGTGGAAATTGTGCTGAAATCAAGACCGAATATGTGTCACTGATATGTGTCACATAATGGTATGGTATGCCATTAATAACCATGACATTCATAAAGATGAACCATTCTTTGTAAAAATGACATAAGTCATAGATTAGCTTCCATTACCTACATGTAGTGAAAGTTGGGTGGCAGTCAAATGGTCAAAGTCTACCTCTGTACAACATCATGAGATCAAAGGGAAATATAAAGGAGAATTCATAAGCACATAGTCATGACACAGAAGCCAACTGTAGATGCAGACTCTGTGAAGAACATATTCTTTCAATAACTGCGCTGAAAAAAAAATATTATAGTGCATGGGTCATAAATTGAAATTCAATGTTTATACTGAGGGTGCTCATTCTCATGTGGATCTTTGTGAAGTTATAATGAAATTCCTAAACTCACGCAGTGTGTTGTTGCCTTTATTGAGACAAGATTAACAGCTGCTGTGACTGAAATAAAATTAATTACATTCCTAAAAGATGGCAAATACAGTAATCACAAAGGTCGGGTCAGCTGGCTCACATGAGCTGCTGTGAGCTCTGTTCCATTCAGCCTGGTGTTTGTTGTGTTGGTTTATTTTAACAACCACAGCTGTGTTATTATTATTATTATTATTATTATTATTATAGTAGTCTTTTATTTAACCTCTTGTTTAAGCTCTTGTGTGTACACCCTCTTTGTTTCAATGGTTTATTAAGTTATGGAAAATTAAAAATGCCATTTTAATTGCATCACTTATTGATCATTCTGATTGATCCGTGGGATGGTGCGTCACTTTGGGTTGGAAAGATGGTCCAGCTGATCCTGTAATCAAAGAGGTAAGGAAGCACTGAGCCAACCTTCCTTAGCACTGAAGGATGTGATCAGCTCTCATTATTGCTGGCACGTGGACACTTACGGGTCATTTGACTTGGCCGATAGACAAAAATCACTGTAACCCAAACTTTCTCCACTCACACCCTTCTGCTGGCCTAACACTTTAGACTGAACATAAGATTTTTGGTGAGCTTAATGTAGCTAGTAGCTAGCTTGTGTCAAAAGAGCTAATGTCGTGTTAAATAGCATTACATAAAAATCTATTTAAAACAGAATACAATTAAACCCTATAAAATAAAATACTTTCTAGTTGTTTTATTTTATATACTCTAAAGCTGCAATCATTAGGCCAGACTATCAATTATTATTCCTAATGGAATGGGTGGAAAGATTTTAATAATATTGCCTCATAATTGGCTGTAGAGAGGCTATCCATGACTTTGAAGAGTGACTGTGGCAGGGCCCATGCCCCAGATAGCCCTCACCCAGTTTAACTCCTAAATGTACTTTTAGATCCACACGCATAGATTATGAGTTATTAAATGACAGTTCTGCCTGCCATTGACCCTGCTCGATTGGTCAGTGCTAATTGCTAGCTTTCTTTTTTTCAGCTGGTGACTCTGTAACAACTGTTCCCCTCTTCATGCTCCACATCCCAAAACCAAACAAACATTAAAGCACGACTGAGGGTTACAACAGTCTCATCACAAATACAGTGATTAGTGTTGCTATTATGGTATAATAAAGAGAGGCATCCAGTCGCTGATGAAACAAGGATTTATGAGGTATTTATGAGGATTTATAGGTTAGTAGTGTATACCCCGTTTAACACGTAAACATGATATGCCACGTTCTGGATCAAGTATTTCTAAAACATAAAGAGATCCATGACTGCTGTAGGCTGACTTTAAATGTCAGTGAGGGACAGCTCCTGTGAGCCAGCAGACAGAAGTGCCTTCATGACACCAAAACTGGACAAAGCTGCAGACCTGTCTGAGAACCACAGCATAAGATAAGTAATTAATATCTTGCTGGGTGCTTTGAATTATTTGCTAACTAAAATAATGACTCTGATCTTAAGCGGAATACCAAAATCTTAGTTTGCCGGAGAGTAATTCATCTTCTGAAGGTGTCCTTTATTATCAGACACATTAGCATGCAGACGTCAGTTTGGAAGCCCAAACAGTTCTGGCTATAAATAGTTTTTTCTCTCTGATTTTCATTTCAGGGGATTCTCTCTGATTCATTTGCTCCTCTGGGGTTCATTTACACCTGTTGTTACAAGTCATTTACTGAGCTATAAAATAGCAAGGCTTCACAGGTGTTGACTTGAGAAGTACCACAAGCTGACATGGAATATTTTATGTAATAAGACAACCAGACTGACTCTTGGCCGAATGCTGAACCTCTCAGATCTCCCTGTAGGAACTGGCCCAGCTGAGACACAGTGCAGTCTTGTTTTTTTTCAGTTACGGTTCAATCTCATTATTATCTAATTATTTTTAAATTTTTCTCATTATCGGTCACCCTTTTGTGTGCATTTTCAGAAAAACTTTCCCACTCCTCGCTCCACTTCTAGATAAATCTGCTGCAACGTTAAGGCCAAGTAATAAAACATGGCTCCAACACCGAGGGGGAGTAAAGTTAAGAGTTTTATATTAATGTATTCAAGCAATAACAGCTTTGTGGAAAATTTAAGTCAGCTGTTATACAGTAACATTGTGTCGCACTGTGTGACCAGTTACCCACAGTGCCAGCGAAAATACACTACGAAACAACAAAATGGGCTCAGAAGTGCAACACGTTTTGTTAAAAGCTCTTCTAAACAGTGATAATGTGTTTCAGGTGAAACCTTCTCAAGACCCCTCTTTACTGTATGCAGCTGCTTCACTTATTCCTCCATAGTTACTATAAATAGTTTTTATTCAACATGATACCAAAGAAGGTGAAATTTTGACTTTTATTTGACATTAATACAGATAAAATATCCAAGTGGAAACATCAAAAAATCTCTAAATTGAGTACATTTATGAAACTATTTTAGCTGCTTTACTAAATCACCTTTAGCAACCTATTTCAGAAGAGCAATTTTCTTTACCCAATATTATTATTATTATTATTATTATTATTATTATTATTATTATTATTATTATTACCTTGTCCACTAGTAGGTGGAGAGGTTATGTTTTCATGGAGTTTGCCTGTGTGTCTCTTTGACTGTTATCAGGATAACTCAGAAAATTATGAACGGATTTTGGTGAAAATATATGGAGTTGTGGGGGGTGCTACAATGAAGAAAAAAAATGAATCAGGCCCCATCTTATCTCAAAGACCTCATAGTACCATATCACTCCAATAGAGCACTTCACTCTCAGACTGCTGGCTTACTTGTGGTTCCTAGGATACTTCAGAGTAGAATGGGAGGCAGAGCCTTCAGCTTTCAGGCCCCTCTTCTGTGGAACCAGCTCCCAGGAGACAGACACCCTCTCTATTTTTAAGATTAGGCTTAAAGCTTTCCTTTATGATCAAGCTTATAGTTAGGGCTGGATCAGGTGACCCTGAACCAGCCTTAGTTATGCTGCTATAGGCCTGGTTCCCCTGATGCACTGATAGATAGATAGATAGATAGATAGATAGATAGATAGATAGATAGATCTGTTTGTTTATTTCATTTAGCTTGATTTTTGAGGATGCTATTAGTGTACATAAACATAAAGTATATCCAGACTATATATGCCACCATCCCCATCCCCATGGCTGGGAGTAAATACTCTTACTTTTATATCATGCAGAAGGACCCTGGTTAGTATCCCTGTCACTGGATATGAATAGGATTTTCCTTGGATTTGATCCAATAATGCTATAATGAATAATATTTTTGGGAGTCATATTTTAAATCTTGTATTGTCTTATGTGTATTTGATTATTGTTCTGTATTTTCCCCCAATTAGTGTGTATTTACTATGGTTTTGTATCTATGGTGTATTATGGTTTTATGTAATTGAGTACCATAACACTTTATTTGTGGCTTGTGGGTATAAAAGCCCAGCTAGGGACAAGGGTTGGAAACGATAAACTCCCTATGCAGCACATCAGTTTTATGCTTTTGGAATAATGTTAGACTGCATCATCCTTATTAAATAAAACAGTGAATATTAACAAACAAATGTTGTTGCCAGAAAACCTGGCCAACAAGGACAACAGGACACATCCCAGTGTATCTATTTTCTTCTGCATTATCTCAGCTCTATTAGTGCTCTATTGGGGTGATACGGTACTATGAGGTCTTTGGATAAGATGGGGCCTGATTATTCAAGACCTTGTATGTTAGGAGAAGAATTTTAAATTCTACTCTAGATTTAACAGGGAGCCAATGAAGAGAAGCCAATGTGGGAGAAATCTGCTCTCTCTTTCTAGTCCCTGTCAGTACTCCTGCTAACTCGTTGTACAGTGAACAATGAGTGAATCATTTCTCACTGGAAGGATATTCGCCATTTTTCTTCGTGCTATTTTTTAAACTTAATTTTTTTTTTTTTTTTTTTTTGCCTTTTGCCTTTCGGGTTTCTACAATATGCTCCAAGGGAATAAGAAGTCATGTTGTCACATTTCTAGCGGTTTCTGTAAAGTGTGACAAACATGTGACAACCAGACTTATTCCCCCAACAAGCTCCAGAGATGTGACAAAATATTCTGAGAAGTGCTCTCTCTCTCTCTCTTTTTTTTTTTTTATTTAGCTCAGCATGGACACATTTGGGACTTTTTTTTGAAAGTTTTGTCAAAATATTCAAACTAAGACGGTGAGTGTAATGATACCAGATAGCTTAGTTTAAAGAGCTGTGGAGAGCACAAGCAAAAAATCATGAATTCTTCAGTTTTGTCAATCAACACCTGCAACTTTTTTTTTTTTCCTAAAATGTTCTATAAATTACATTTTGAATAGGAACAAGGTAGCAAACATTTTGGCTTTCTTAGGAGAAGAGTGTGGTCTGACTGTCTGCTGTAATTGGTTCTATGCTACGCTCATGCCTCACTGAGGAGGGATGTGAGTCACGCCATTTAAAACTGCATTCATAAAGAGATGAAAGTGAAGTTTGAACAGTTCAGTTTATCTTAATTATATACACCATAGATCAACGCCACTGGGCTCACTAAAGAATGTCATAGGCGTGGGATTTACGACGGTCTTTATATGAATTTATTTTATTGTTATTTGGAGCTGAAGTGTGGCTTATGTGCCCGTTTCATTACTTTAATATATTTTTGCGACCTCGTCTTTAATACAAAGATGTGCTTCTACAAACGATCACAAATCGCACGCAGCTGATGCGCCGAAGAATATTTATTTCTCTCTGTGTTTTATGTTACAGAGGTAGGGAATTAACGTGTAATCTGTCAAAGAGCTGGAACTGTCCCACACGATAATTTCTGGCAATAGAAATTGCTGTTGGCAGTAAAACACTGAAAATTGTTTGTTTGTAACCAGACTGTATCGACAGTAAAGTCAGACAAATGATCAACTAATAAATAATTAACAAAACAAAACTGCAAACCTCTGATGGACGAGGAAGAGTACTGAGTTTGGTTGATGCCATATCAGATAACGGAATCAGGTTAGTCTGTAATCTCCATCAGTATAATAAGACCAATGGCTGCTGCTAATTAATCTTTTCATTGAGTACGTGGAAGTGGTAATTTGTATCAAAGGATGTTTGTAGGTTAGCGCTATTTGTTAGCCACAGATTAAACAGCAGTGTTTTTTTTTTTGTTGTTGCTTGGATTTTGGAAGCATTTTATGAAGCTCGGAGTATTACCGTCCATCTATCATTATGTAACAGCATGGCTTTGTCAACAGCTTCACAGAGCTGTAGTTAAACAGCTACACAGAGCTTAAGTTGTCTCTGACCTCAGTTTACACGGCAGTGGGATAGCGTCCTCGCTCGGGATGCCACGTGAGCCAGAGCCTGTCCAGTTTCCCGGCATAAGCTGGCCAGTGTCTATCTATTTTTTTTTTCAACTTCCTGTACTTTCACAACATGTTATGAAATGATGGAACAACAATAAGAGGAGTACATTATATGTTGGCTCAGAGTAGGGCAGAGGCAGCCTCCTACTCATCCCCGGAGGAAGCAGAGACGGGGAGAGATGGCGCGAGAGGATGCTTGAAGCAGGATATAATAGCGATCCATTATAAGTGCTGTCTATACTCTTACTATGACTGAAGGTACAGTATCTAAGGAAACCCATGTATAGTGTGATCGTTTTTCTATTTTTTTCTCCTTTACAGTTTCTGTGTGAGGCCTAAAAAAACACTGATTGCTGAAAAAAGCATTTCAGCGGCTGCAAATTGATTCTACACTTCTCTTATCAAGAGACTATGGATAACTCTCAGCATTTGCTCCTATTTTAGAGAATAACTGAATAGAATAAAATTGCTGGCCGTTCAACAGCTGTTATAATGTTTCTAGGAGCCTGACAAGAGTAATACCTATAGAAATGAGGCCCATCATGTAGCTAAAAGCTACCTGATATCTTCTTCGCGGCCCTGACGATAATGTCCTGCGCTCCAAGGATGACCTTGGAAGGTAATAGCTGGTAACATCCTTTTAGCGGTTGTGTTGCACCCCGGCTGTGTGTTCTGGAACACCGTTTCACATATTATAACATCAATTTTCTCGGTATTTCCCCCACCGTGATTAAGTATTGATCTTTTTACATTGCAGCAAACTCACAAGAGGTAAACTCAAAAAAACTGAATAAGCCCCTTCATCAACTGAAAATTGATATCAATCTCATGATAGTGAATTTGTTCGAAACTACGGGCACAAACTCAGCCTCGTTTCTATTCAGGTTCAAGGCCCTTCTCTTCGCTGGCTGCAGCTGCAGAGAGAGTGTTTCCGGCATTAGTAAGGTATACCTTTCATTTTTCTGGCTTTCTCACTTGCCGGGTATTATATCATTTTTGATGATAGGTGCAGATGTGTCCCAGGAAACCCGATGACTGAATCACATGACCAGACGTAAACTCAGTCATTATGAAAGTTTTAATGGGAATGCACCCATTAAGACACAAGGCCTGACAAATAATAAATGTCCAATAAGGCACCTGAATATGATTTTTTTCTTAAATCCAGTGTTTGAATAATACATATTTTTGCAGTTAGACTCAGTTTAAGCAACAAAGCAGAATAAAGTCCAACAATGGTAGGAAGTAGGACAGGAGCCCCCTGGGTGTAGGCACTGGTGCTGGCAGAGGTGAAGCAGGCGGAGACTTGGAAGAGGATCTCTATCTGACCAGGATGAGGTGGAGATGGGGAGGAGGCGAGTCGCCCAAATAAGGGTCTATTGACAGAAGAGCTCTGAGACTGAAAGCACACTGGACAGAGGGGCTGATTGGCTCTCGGAGGGCGGGCGAGAAAACCAGTTTGCCCGAGTGATGACGACGTGATTTAGTCGGACAGCGTGGGAAAGCAGAAGCGAGGTAAAGAATAGACTAGCAGCCCAGACACACCGGATGAGTGAACATCCTCCTTACTGAACTTACACATAAGCTTCATTTACATGCACAAGAGAAGAGATGGAAACATCTTTCGTACTGCAATTAATTAAGTAATAAATGAGGCATTTTAAAAGATATCTGCCAGGTAATGATTGACGAGGTTCCTTGTTTATTCAGCCCGTACAGTACAGTGTCCCAGATGCTGATTCACCACTGTGAAATGCCTTTATCACATCTATATTAAAGCTGTAAAATATAAAGATGAGGCATGGTGCCAAAAGCTTAAAAAGAGAATGAGTAAGATTTTCCACTGTAGCCATTACAATTACTGTGTGAAATTGGATAAATTTGTTCAAAGGTATCAGATACAAAGCCTTTATCCTCAAGTGCTTTTGATTAATCATAAAAGGGCTAAGGCCTCTAATATGTCTTTGTATTCAACTGATAATGAGTGTAAAATAATGTAATGGGGTTTTTATAAATGATTAAGTCTGTAGAAATGGATTTTTGTGTAAAAACTATTATTTCTATTCATTTCGGAACATAGCAATAAGGTAACCACATGCAAGACAAGGTGAGCTATAGGAGACGGGACGAAGAGGAGTTACTGTCTGGTATTCATCTACAGAAACTGAGACAAGCTGCCTGACAGTACTGACATTCGATCCACGGAGTGCCTGATAGGGCAAAAACCACCGAGCAGAGTGTTCCCGACCTCAACTGTATCGAGCAGAAGGGAGCAGAGTTGGGGGATTAGGAAAGAGGAGACAAGGAGGTAAAAGTGGTTGTGTATTTGCTCAGACAAAGTAGGGCCAAAGCCTGAGAAATCTTAAGGCTGCACAGGGATTAGTATATCAGTGTATTTGATAGAGGAAAATGGCACGCCGGTGAATAGAGCTGTGATTGTAGCAGTACAGTTTGTGTCGGGAGGAGTTCTTCATTACACAAACTGCCTGTAGTTATGTAACATTTGGATCGATACTGCAACACAGCCACTTTCTTAGGGAATGACTGTGTTTTCCGAATCAAGCACTGAGGCTTAAGTCTCAGGAATTTGCACTCTCATAAATAATGCACCGTCTCGACTCTTGGACTGTCAGATTGGGTTCACACTGAGCTTAAATCTAACAGTTTTTTAGGATATTTAAAAAAAAGCGGGCTGTAGCTGTGGGTCAAGGATAAAAGCAATGATTTCTTTGTTGCATCAGGAGAAGGGAGAAGCGCACTTATATGTGACCAGCTCCCTTTTTGGCATCATACCCACATCACGTCAATACAAATTGTGCTTTACTCGTCACAATGTAACGAGTCGATTATGTACACTCTGAAAATAATCTAATACTGAAAAAGAAAGATGCTGCACATCAAGCGATGCTGCATGTTTTTGCATGTGTGATAGGAACACTATTATAATGTATATTTCATTCTTACACTCAGAATATTTTTATTGTCTAATTAGTCAAATCAATTTTTTCACTTTTTATTTTATTGTGATGTCACATAGCCATATAGCACCTAAAATAATTGATTTATAATAAAGCCATCAGCTATTGGAGCTTCGTTGATGTGCAGTTAAAGAAGAGGCATTATGAAATTACCTCATTAAATCTTTCCACAACAAAATGAATCACTCCTCACTGCGACTTTACGATTCAGCACTCTGACACTGAAGTTTAATCGGACGATACACGAGCCGTAGTAAATGACATCAGAAAGACTGCGTTCTGATTTACTGAGAAATTTCAGTGTTTCTCACTGTGTACACTCTGATCCATGATGTAATTTTGTGAAACATCTATTCACCAAAACAGAATTCTCTGTTTCAAGGAGAATTTATGACTATTGATCATAAAGCTGTTGTGTGACACAGCTCAGATCCAGATCCAGACAGGAGTGACAGGCTGAAGAGTTAGCCCAGTGTTTGATCTTCAGGATTTTCTAAATGTCTGAGTATGCTGGTAACTACTTCAGAAATCTGCTACACGTTCATCTTCAACACACGCTGCATCGTATGGATTAGCGGTTGTTGGATGTGGCCTTTGAGCCGACAGAGACCTGGGAGCCTGCCGTAATCTCAAATGACAGTTCCTCTTAGAGACGTTGATTCCAATAAGATATGAAATGAGCGATCGGCAGGATGATCTTGTGTTATTGATGCATTTAGACACAGGAATTATGAGGATACAGCATGGAGGAAAATCTCAAAAATGTGACAGCTTCTTTTTCCTCGTATTGATATGCAGCATGTGAATGGTCCACATTTGCATTACTGGCTGTTTCACATGCTGCTTTATAGGCTCATAACACCAGCGTTAGACTTCGGGTCCACAGCTCCCATCTATCTGTAAACTACGGTGTGGAAAATAGTTAATTGACCATTAAACTATAAAACTCAGTGTGCTTTCTATCTGCGCTACCTGCAGGGATTTTGTGGGTTAAGTCCAACTTATCTGATCTTAACTCTTCACTGTTTTACCTTATCATATTAATAGCACTAAAAGCAGAATTGTCTCAGCATTTTAACCAGCTATGTTGTGGGTTTCAGGTCGTTTAGGGATTAACATTGCTGACTAACAGCAGGAGGTTTTGGGGGGGCTTGAACTTCCAGGTCAGCTGTGCTGCATGTTCTGGGTGTAGTGTGCATGCACAGTATTCCTTGTCCCAGCTTGAGGGTCCTTGATGTGCTCCTGTTTTCTTCCATAGTCCAAACACGTGAGATTGATTGGTGATTATAAACTGGCAGCACGTGTGACTGTGAGGTTGACTGGCTGCCTCTTGCTCAGTTTCAGCTGCAGCAGGGTCCCATCCACTTTGTGACTCGAGTTGGAAAAGCAGTTAAGAAGATGGATGGATGGGTAGTTAATAATATGATTTATTATTGGATATGTAATTCTTAACAACCCCTTAGAGGCTATACTGTCAAACCTTTAAAGATTGTGTTTTTATACTGAAAGTTTGATTTTGTGCACACAAAACAGCACAATGCCCGCTACTTGATGTCAAATGTAGCTCTAACAGATTTACTATTACTGAATACATGCTTAAGTACTTCTGTTATTGCTCCATTCATCTGCTACAAGAAATTATTGCAGTATAGTGTTTGATGTTAGAATAGATTGATTTTCTCTGTAATTTAATGTTCAACAAATTTCCTGCAGTTATAGCGCAGAACAAGCAACGTTTCATTCAAGCAGGTCAATATTTTTACAGGTTGTCAGACAAGCCAAAACAAATGTACGCTGTTTGCATGCTGAAGTTAGCGGTTATCATCATGAGGTAGTACTGGTGTTATAGCCGTATCACGTAGTGAGCACAGAGGGCGAGCCTCCATAATGCACGTAGTCGATACTGAGGATCAGGACGCCTGTTTGGCCTTTTGATGGCACCTGATTGATTAGCTCGGTCTTGCCATTTGCCAAAATGGATGATGAGCAAAAAGAGCTGCAGTCAGGGGTTTCACTTGCCTTTGAGAAGCTGACCTTCAAGGCTGTGAGACTGCCAGCGGTCGGACAGCTTTGACTCCAGAGGACTGCTACAGCATTCCAGACCAGTCAACACACGCAGCCTTCCTTTGATAGATATTAAATTGTGTTTGCGTCTTGTCAATAAAGAAACAAAACAAATTTTTTTTTTAAAAAAGCACAATTTTCTGTTCAGCAGCCCCTGGGTTTCATTTTTTATATGCTTAAGTTTAATAATACAGAGAGTGTAATCATACAGAAATTGAATGTGTGTTTTTAAGAGTACATACTGTCCAATACTCCCCTAAATCTACCAATTTTAATAAAGAGATTAATGCAAGAAAAAAAAACATGCATGACTTTGGCTTTACTATTAAAATGAACAGATACAATCCACTCAAATTTCCCGTTATGGGAACAAAAACAAGCACGCACAAAACAATGATGCACAACCAGAAAACCTCCAGGCTGATGCAACCATGAGACCACCAACCGTGTATACCATACCATCAAATATTTTATTTTATTCATGCGTTTCATGGTTAGACATCAGGGCAAACATAAAGAATAGGCGGGGACGGGTGACGGCAGGTCTGGCGCTAAGAGACGGTCTTCTCTTGCATGTTTAAAGTGCGCAAAAGGTCGGAAATATCTCCCAGAATGCTTCAGCTTCCTCGTGCTAATAGTTCTGAATCCCTAGCAGTTTGCTTTGCTCCAGTGTTTGCCTGTGAAATTGTTTCACTCGAGGTCTTTATCATTATTGAAATGCACTGAAACCTTGAGGTTTAATGAGTTTAATGGTGAATTCCTATTCAAAACTCCGGCAACTAGTTCCCAGATTTGGCCCCATTTTTATCTTTATTGTTAGCGGGTGAGCTAGCTCATGACAAATTCCTCCACAATTAAACACAGAGACAGTATCTGAATCATTAATTACAACTCAGTGCATCCTGGAACAATTGCAGAATCAGCTCCAGAATGAAAGGTTCAGCTAATGACAGGGTGCATGTTCTGTCTGTACTCAGCTGCGGATACCTGGTGTGGGACACTGTGTGATTTTGTGGGTTACGTCCAACCTTTAGCTTATCATATTAATAATACATTGTGACTTCCAGTGTTTGTCCTACCAACACAAGCTGGCGAGCCTCGTAATGTTTAACAGCGACATGGTAATTTCAATGAATTATCTCTGTGACAGCAAAACAATAATTAAACTGGCAGTGATGATGCCTGCAGGCAGGCAGAGCTGAGGTAGCCTTTGCTCTAATGCCTTTTGACTTCCTATTGACAGCTACACCTGTTGGGTTTCATTTCTAACTGTCGTACAGTAACACCACTTAGTGAATGCCAAGTCCACGTTTAGCGTACAAGTGTGTTATCGATCGCTGTGATAGAACAGTGCACAAAATGTGTTTTGCTTCACAACCTCACGTCAGACCGAGCCCTACCCCTTTTTTTTTACAGCTTCCGTGATAGATTTGGATAAAGAGCTGTGATTGGTCCTCCGCTGCGGACGACAGAGCGGAGGTGCTTGACCGCAGCAGCTGCCCTTTTTCTGTTTCCCTGATGCGTTTGTGTGCATGTGATCAAACAGAAGAGGTGCAATCTTTGGAGCGTGCTGTGGTGGATGTTTCTGCCACACTCATCCATCAGGATTAGTGTTTAAACCATGACCTAGTGGCTCAAAGATGATGACAACACTGTTCCAATCTCCTTCTCCTCTGAAGGCTTGGCACTCGCCGCTCTGGACACAGAAAACAGTGTCCATCCTGATTTTTTTCTCTCTTTTTTTTTTTTTTGGATGCCTAAAGCCTTACATTTGTTTTATGCCCAGATTCAGCAAAATCTTTATCTAGAAAATAAATAAACAAATCAGATGTAGAAAATTGTAATTAAATGCGACAAAGAGTGTAATGAAGATTCAAATTTGCTTTACACAGACAGCAAACTCCAGCTTTGACTCTGGCTCTTGGTTTCTTGATTGGATATATACATGCCACAATGAGCATAACAAGCCTCGCTACGGGGAGAAGCTCAGCTGTCAGCAGCAGCTAAGTGGGTTCCAGCTCACTCAAGATTCTCGCTGCTTCACCCCCATTCTTTACTACACAAATATTACAGCTCTTATAAAAAAAATAAATAAATACTTCTGTAGAGAAGGTAATCTAGGTTTAGTGTTGGGAGAGTTACCTCACAAAGTACACATGAATAACAAGACATTTTGCACAATATGAAACGCATGCATTTATTGTGTTGTGCACATGAGGGGTGCAGGGTATATACACAGAACAAGCTCAGCTGACCAGCCTTTCTGCCCTGAGGCGTGATTAGTTAGGCATGATTACACTTTTCTTACAGTGACTTCTCTTCCCGACCCGCCTGAAGTATTTTTCATGCCCAAACCCAGTGTAGCATGCACTGCACAGTTGGGCCTCTCTGCTATGTAAAAATATTGCCTTGAACATTACCCAGGCATCAACTAATATGTATTTTCTCCCACTGTAATACTGAAAACAGATTGTTAGTACTCTTTGCGTGACAGGGTTGCGCAGTAGACGGCCAATGATTATTTAAATCTGCACACTTTGAAACTAATTACAAGTGGCTCCGAGTGTCCGCTGGTTACACAGTGTCATAGCGAAGCATCAGCTGGATCCTAAATAAGCTTGATATCTTCTGGAAATCCACAATGATGCTGACTAAAATATTCCCAAATATTTCTTTCATTAAAAATAACATGAATGGGTTACATTGCACATGTCATTGTTTTTTTTTTTTTTTTACTTGGTTTTTCTGATCTTTCTGTTTTATGAAACTCTGTACATTTCAGTAGATTCTGCTTTTTTTTTTTTTTTTGGAGGGTGAAGCAAAACACCCTGTAAGAGAAAATGACTTCAGACATTTGTGTCTGAGGATAGTGAAGATAGCCATCTTCAGCATTTACAGGGTTTGCCCAGTGGTTTAAAAATCTATTTTCTACAATCAACATGCAGAGAGCAATGGCATATTTATCTACCATTCCTGTGTACGATTGTACCTCAAGGGTAACTTTCACTGGACTGCTTTCTAAGGGTGCTTGAGCATTTCTGTGCTTAACCTAAAAGCATAACATTGTAGTTTTATTTGCCAAGAATTCCCTTAAAATCAAGTTGTACTACAAATATTTGCTCAAGCAGAGCACTGCTGAAGCACATCGCCCTTTCAGACAAGTATTACAAGCACACAAGACTGGCTTCTGTAATATGACTAATCTGGCCTTGGCTGGCAACCTTAAACCCAAACCGTCCTTAATTGGAATGCTGCATAATCTGATATCAACTTCCATCTTGCATATCAGGGATAGCAGTCGTTATGAATGGCAAATTAGCAAAGACTGTACACTTCGTGATAGGATGCTGTATATCTGGGAGGCAGATTTTTGAAATGGCAATACGAATAACTTATGCAGGCATAATGAAATGTCAATTTTTTGAATACATTCTAGGTGTCATTTGTCACGAGTCCCCAGTCCTCCTGGTCGGCCTACCCTTTCTCTCTCCCTCTCCTCTAACTCACCTGATCCTCGTTATTACTCTCACCTGTTTAGCAGAGTGGGCCCTAACCTCAAAAGCCAGACGTTTCCATCAAGTCGAACGTTGCTGCACTAGCGGTTTCTACTCCAGCCTAGTGAAAAGCTGTTTGTGCAGGTTTCCTTCTTGTGGATGGTTTATTCATCTCTTTTCTTCAGGACAGCAGCAGCAGCCGAGGAAGCGAGTTAAGGCTGGGAGAGTTTTGGGAGAGCGGAGCCTCGAGGAGCCTCGGAGACTGTTTGGTCTCACCTCTGCTGCACGCTTGTGTCCAGACCTTCAGGGGCTTAACATTATTATATTATTATTACTATTATCATCATCATCTTCTTAACTACTTATCCAATTCACAGGAGGAGCTTGTCCCAGCAGGGTAAGAGGCAGGCTACACCCTCGATAAGACTCGGCAGTATTAATTCTCAAGTCTCAAATTTATTGACAGCTGCTTTTATTTATTTACTTTTCTTGGGGGGGGGATATTTTCTTTCCATCATAAAACCTTAATTTGAGACCCCAGTCTTTACTGTGCACTTGCTGTCCTTTCTATAACCTTAGCTGGATGATCTGTTCAGCCCAGCTGGTAATGGTTCAGAGGTACACACAGCTGTGCAGGAGTCGGTCTGGAAGGCACTCGTCCAGGGACCTGAATATGATTAGTCAATCACCCGGTGCTTCCTGCTTCAAGGCTGTTGTCCAGGGTCCCTGCAATGGGGTGCCAAGGCCACAGAGCTTCCTGCCTTCCTCCCATGGTAGTGACGGGGAATAAGTAAGCTATTGTGCTTATTTTAAACAAGAAGAGAACACTTCAAAGGAGCACTGATACTCTCATCCCCATTTCCACCACTTGTTTACTGTCTTGACAAGTAAAAAGAGTTTAGTCCCTGGGAGCAGTGTTCTGTGTGTGTAATTACTTTTATCTGTTGAAAATTATTTCCTCCCTTTTTTTCCCCTCAGTAATATACATGCTGTTTTCAGACTGAATTCTAACCACCTTCATGTTCTCTGAGGTTTAGTTTCATGAATTGGAAATGACCTTTTTAGGTCTGAAGTGGACCGAGATTCCTAGTGCACCGTTAATTCAAGCAAACGCTCAGCATAGTGTGTTTGCACATTTAAAGTGACCTGTTTTAAAATGGATGCAGCCGGTGTTTATTTTTTCCATTTGAAGGTGATTCTATTCAGAATTCAAGGCTTAATTCATTGCATTTTGTTATCTGCGAAGCCCTTTGCCGGCGGTGTCACCACTCATTAAACATTCAAACAGTTTTCCTTTTTTAATGACCCACATCAAATGGGCAAATATTAAAGTTTAAAAATGAAAAACCAACATCATTTAAAAGAGAGGGAGAGAGAGAGCACGAAAGAAGTGATTCTAATGAACAAAAAGACTTATTGCTCACAATGGAAACAAAGTACTGTCACCTCAGGAAGATTTCAAAAAAACTTTAATTGAATGTTATCAAAAGTGCTGTCAATACTGCTCACTGTACAGTCTGTAAAGTGGAAAAATTGCTGTCAGTGTCCAAGAAGCCAGAAAAAGAACATTCCTCTCATCTTATCCAATCTGAGGAGGAAACTCTCACAGGATGGGAGAGGAACGTGAGGGAGGGGAGGGAGGAGGCACTCTCTTTTAATGAGTATCTGGTGGGTGTTCTCCTGAAGTCGTGACTTGTTTGTTCTTCTATTATTTTTTGAATCCTCTATCCCTCCATCCCTCTGCGAGCGACGACCCCAGCTCAGAGAAACAGATGTCGCTGGAGAGTAATGCTTGTCATGGTTTCCTGTCAGAGACGGCTAATTGGATCCGGTCAGACTGACCCTAGATTCTTTCCCTATCTCAGCTGTGACCTGTCCTCCCGAGTGGCCTCTTTGACACGTATTTAAATCTAGGCTTCCATGTGACTATAAAAATGACTTGTTAAAGTTCAGGACAGCAGATTCAAATCAGCCTCAGTGACACTGGACATCAGTGCAGTTACATGCCCCCCCCCCAAAAAAGGGAGGAAGTGAGGAATCTTGGGTATTCAAGAATTACCCCATATTAATATATTCATAATGAAAATATAATGAAAACGAGGTGCATCCTCTTAACTAACTGCCACAGGAACAGTTCAGTTCAGTTTCCAGTCTTGTTTTTGATATGCAGGCGGCTCATTTTCTCTTTTGGAGTCCCTCCATTGTCCTTTAGACTTAACTCTTTTGAACTCCAAGATAATTTCTCCCGACCCATTTCTTTTCCCACTTATCGGCTGTGAAATGCTGAATCCAGGTATCTAAGAGAACAAAAAAAAAAAGGAAGAGAACGTCATGCAAGCACATAGCATCATCTCACCTAATTAGCAGGCAGAAGATAAAAGGCTGTCATTCATAATTGAAGCTGGCGGAGGAACCCTGTCATCCCTGAATTTGCAAGTGAGAATGTTGAAGCTGCGTGATTCCTGCCCTGCTTTCATCTGCAGCAGCACAGTGAAGAAAATCTAAAGGGCGATATGTGTCAGTTTTTCAGTGCACGAGTGAAGGGAAATTAATCCATTGTGCTTCATTTAAAATACATTGTGATAATATTTCAAACATACACCATTTCTCTTTCTCCTCTTAAACATGGGCGCCTTTTTTGTTTTGTTTCTTGCCTCATTGTTTTGTTGCCGAGGGGCAGTAAACACGAAGAGTCTCCGATGATTTGGTTTTGGTGCAGAGCAGGTGAACCCGCTCTGTGGAGTTATGCAGTGTGTCAACACTTTGCAGAAAGAAGATCAATATACTGCTCGAGCAGGGCTGCTTTCACGCTTTCCACAACTCTACAGTGTTGTAGCAGTTTTTCAACATTTTCACTCTGAGTCACGACAAGACTTCTGAGATCCTCTCTCTGCAGCGAAATTAGCTTACTGCAGTGGTCCAAAACAGGGAATAATAATGAGTTAAGTGACAAAATGTGGTGCACTCTCTCCTACTCACTTGCACCTGGCTCTGACCCTGCCATTGAATGATAGTATCAGAATGAATTTATTGTCTGGGAAATTTCCAGCTCATTACTCCCCACTAGGGAGGGCACGTGGCTTCAGCTGGTCATCGATAGAATATCGGCACCATGAATGGATTGTGGGCCTTCACCATGTTGACGGATTTCGTAATGTTGGCGATTTTGCTTGCAGTTTAGATTCTCAGTTTGTTATAGTTTCTGAATTCTGCGTGTAGTTATAGTTATTGTATCCCGTTCCTGTTTTTGTTCTTCTCCGTGTCTCGGTGTTCCAGTGTCAGTTCGTCTCCGTGTCTTTGTTTCTTGTGTGCTCTAGTCCTTGTGTCGTGTCAAGTCTGTGTTTGTGTCTTACTTGCTAACTTCCTGTTTTATTTTGACTGCCCTGTGTTCCCTGTGCGTTGTGTTCAGTTTTGCTTCCTTTGCATCATGAGTCTCATTTGGTTCACCTGTTGTTCCCTGCTGTCTCCACTCTCCCCAGTTACCTTGTGTGTATTGAAACCCTCAGTTTTTCTCCGTTCTTTGTTGCGTCGTCATCTGTGTTCCCTGCCTTCCCGTTTGATTTCCAAGTATTTCACATTATGGATTAATGTCTGACCTTGGATTGTGAGATTTCATATTCTGGGCATTAAAGAGATTCAGCAAGTCACCTTGCAGTTCAGTTCTGTCACCCCTGCCAGCCTAACTGCGACATATTAGGTCTTTACAACAAACACTAAAAAAATTCTTTGGACAGATGAATCTGAAAGATCAATTTGATGGAAAGAGAAAAGTGTGGAGAAGGACATAGATAGTTCATGAACCAATACAATCATCTGTCAAACATGTTGAGACAATGTTATGGCACGTGCATGTATGGCTGCCAGTGGAAACAGGCCACTAGTGTTTACTGATGATGTCACTCCTGATAAAAGTAGCAGAACAAAAATCAGAAATACGCTGGACTAAACTCTCCGATTCAGCCAAATGCTCCAAAAACCAGTGCACATGGTTAATGACCCAAAACACACTGCAAAAGCAACCCACGAGTTGCTCGAGGCAAAAAGGTATTTTTCCAATGGCCAAGTTAATCTCTGAGTTTGCATGTTTTTCAATTTTAAAGTATAAAACTGAATGCAGAAATCCATTGTCAAGGTACAGCAGTGTGGACTCAAATGCAGACTCAAAGACTGGCATGAACTCAAACGGGCAACTCTGTTGCTGGGCTCAGTCATGTGGTACAAAAGTGGGGAGATTCATTCAGACAACTCAGGAACACACTATCTGGATGGATAACCCGACAAAAAGCAAAGGGAAACTCAGACAATATATACACAAGGTAATTAGGGAGATGGGAAACACCAGGGAACACAGCTAACTGGGAGAACAAGACAGGGGAAGCAAAACCAAATACCATGTACATGAGACAGGAGACTACCAAAATAAAACGGGGAGAACAAGGGAACATCACTGATGGAGCCTTGGCAATATACACCTGGGAGGCAGGGCAGCCTGAAAGAAGCAACACAATAAACTCAACAGTAACTGAAACTAACAAAAGATCAGATCTATAAAATCAGGCTATAAAATAACAAGGCTATAAAATAAACCATAAGAACCAGTACAAGAGAGAGTCCAAAAACCACTGGGCCACTGACCCAGGACCATCACATCCACGGGTTATAGACTTCAGGCGGTCACTGACTGCAAAGGATTTTTATCCGAACATTAAACACAATAAAATGATGTTGGTTTGTCCAATTATTTTTGAAAAAAATGGCTGTAATTACTGAGCAACTAATGCACATTAAAAACAAAAACTTAATTGTCCCTTGATGGTGGCAAACGTAAACACATATAATTCTACTGTTACTTGGAAGCATATATAAGCACATAGATTTTAACACATTACTGTCTTTGAACGCCTCAGTCTCAAATTGATTTTGGAGCATTCCCTATAAACCTCTGACGAATGTAGATAAGGTTCTAACACAGAGAAGTCTGGCAAGGGGCCCAGTGCTTGCACACTGGCAGAGGAGCCAGGCCAGTGTGACAGAAATTGAAGCTGAGTGGATGGACTGAGTGGGTCCTCTCCGAGCTACCTTCATACGAGGATGTCAGCCAGTACAGTAAACATGCACTGTTTGTCACACAGGAGTCATACAATGTATATACATGTGTATATATGTGTGTGTGTGTTCACTGTTTAGTCTAACTGTGGAACATAGACAGTTGTGGTCAGAAGTTTACATAAAATCATCGGGGCATGAATGTTACTGTATGGTAATTTGGAGCTTTAACTGACTTCTTTGATTCCAGGGTAGAATCATTTACAGCATACATCTTTCATGACTTAAAAAAAAAAAAAAAAACAAGAACTGGGTGCACCAGTTTGAATTTATTCTGGATTTTCTCCAAACTAACTAAACTATACCTACAGTATCTTTGAACTTGACGGTGTCAAGGCCTATTAACTTCTCCTTAGTGACTGACTACAACTGGTATTTTCTCTTTTGCCAGCACAAGTATTTATTTGAGAGCATTCACTGGACTGACCAACACTCAGAGCAATGGGAACATCCAGGGAGAATCGTAGATTTATGCAAACTGGGATTGTTGTTTACATCTGTGGCCATGGAAGTGATTGGAACACCTGAATCCAATCATTTGGATGGGTGAGTGAATACCTGTCAATATAATCAGTATTTGAACCTCTATGTATACTTTTGACCATGTGTGGATTAGAGAAAATCCAAAATAAATTGAAACTTGGTGGAACCCTACAGTGGAATGCTGTACAGTCATTCCACCCCAACTAAAGAACGCTTCAAAGAAATCATTGAAACCCCAAAATGATCCTGACATTCATGCCCATGATGACTTTACACATCTCAAAAGTTTGTCCGCTTCTATATCACCGCACACACACACACACACACACACACACAGTTTATTTTTATTAATTCAAAACAATTTCCTCCAACATCTGGAACAAACAGAAGGAAAAACCTAAGAAAGTAGTGCCGTTATCGGAAACCAGTCTCCACCATGGATTTGGTGCCCTAGTGAGAATTTATGGAGCAAGGACGATGTTAGGATTGACTCAAATACGCTGCGGTAGATAATGCTTTATGATGTAAGGAACCACTGCTAACATATTTAGAATATTGAAAGATAAAAGGCACACCTGATTAAAACTATGATCGCTCCCTCGAAGAGAAAAAAAAAAAACGGTGAGATCGCAAACACCCTCCTGCCTCTGGTGTCAGTGCAGGGCAGCCAGGGAGCTGTCCAAAGGTAACAGGGGCATTAGCAGTGGTGATTACAGGAGGAGCTTACTTAATCAGGTATGGGTTTTTGAATGGCCATCCAAAGTTTGGGATACTACAGATGCTGTACTCTCACAAGTATCAAGCTTTGGTGGATTTTACACAGAGGTGCGCAGAAAGTTTTCAAAAACGTCCTTCAGTGCACTGGTTCCACTGCTCACTGTGACATTCTCACACCAAACCAGTTCCACTTCCAAACCAATTCCACTTCTCTCTCCAGACTTTCTTGCTTCTTACTTGCTGTTACCAATCCCAGCGAATACACTCTCCCATCTAAGTGGCTATCCTGAGTCTGTTTGCTCTGATTGCCCTTGAATGGTCCCTGTGGCCAGTTGTGGTGTAATGGCCACCTTCCTGTGGGACAAACAGCCTCTCAGGAAAGGAGGAAGGACAATTACTAATCGATGTGTATAGCTCCCCAGTGGCACCAAAAGGAGTGCTGTTGAGGCTGCGTCACATTTCACCCCATGGCTTTCTGCAGGAACTGGTCTTCCATGAGGCTGAGTGGATGGTCTTTTAATGGGCTGCCTGTGAGTGACCACAAAATACTACATAGAGTGGAGCAATGAACCACGCAAAATAAGGATAATGGGGGAGATTTTTCCTAAGAAGTATGTAAGCTGTGTGTGTTTATTTTATATATATATATATATATATATATATATATATATATATATATATATACACACACACACATATACATATATTTTTGCTAGGGAAACATGCACAAATATCCCGCTGAATTCCTCATGAAATAGATCATCTGCTGGGATCCTCTTCACACTCTTGTGACAGTGCATATATATGGATATGCCATCTTGGACAAACTGCACTACCTGAATGGGCTGGAGGTGCGCTCTTACACTACCTGCAGTGACAAGGAGCTGAACAAAACACAAAGTTAGACAGAAGTCAGTCTGGACGAAAGCAATAATCTGTACCAAAACCAGCCCTTTTTTTAATAGATTCTATCATTGGTGACTCTCCAGTGAACCTGTTGTGACTTTCATTTGTACCAGATTCATTGTGGATTATACACTTTTCATAGACAGTAATCCACCCCACAATGCTGCTTTATTCTGCCACAGAAGTTTTGTAAGGAGTTACAAAAACAACTATGAAATCAATCTCTGACATTAAACATCTTAATTTTTCAAATAGCTTTCATTATATCCTGTTTTTTAAACATTACATTTACTGATTTCTAACATAAAAAAAACAAACAAAAAACAGAATACACCAACAAAAATTTAAAAAAAAAATTATTAAACAAATCCTCACATTCCACAGCAGACAAAATGGTCAAAATCAACCTTAAAAGTAATAAATACATAGTTCAATTATTTTGTTTTGCTTTGTTTTTAAATATTTATTTTTATTTCAAAGTTTAATGCATCTAATTTTTTAATACTTGTTACTTTTTTTAGTTATGTTCTTTTAGACACAGAGTATAAAATGCTTTCATTTTAGTGAAATTTATTTGAAATTATCTTTCACGTGTCACTCTGAGATGTGATGTCGGTTATATTTTTAATACAACAATTTAACTTTGCAGTAGTCACAGATGTTCTCATTAACTGGTCATATGTTAGTCTGAGGCACGTATTTGCTGAGTATGAGCACGAGGTTGGGATTTTAGTTTCCCAGTCATCATTGCATGCATTTAGCTTACAATGTGAACTTAAGTGCTGAGAAAGGGCATCGCCTCACACATTTATAAACTGTCTTTTGCCAGCATTGTTTCAATACGTTTTTGAGAGGACCTAGCCAGGCTTGATATTGATTAAGTTGATTTGTTCTTAAAAAAAAATCTCTCAGATGTGGATGTTGCTACGATAATTTTATGCCTTGGTTTTTAAAAGACACAGTAACAGATTTTAGCTGATACAGGTCTTAAATGCAATTCCTTATTTGAAGCTATCAACTAAATCAGGCTTAGACCGCAATGATTATAATCTAAAACTGCAGGGCATTATGTGAAACCTGTATTTTGGTGCCCTTCCACGCTCCTATAGTTCATAAAACAGTATCAAACTGTTTTCACCTTTACCTGCTGTGCATGAAGAACATGACAACAGAAAATATCCTTTTTCAAGAGAGCGTGCAAGTGCAATCTGTCTACTCTCGGTTTCTGTCAACTCTTTCATTTTGGCTTTATTGCTCCCTCTTGTCAAAAACACGAGGAATGAACAAATGTATTATTGGGGTTATCTACCTCACTGGCTGAGTGAAGCATATCGTCTACAGCTGATTACATCACTCTCTCAGTGCACCTGTGTCTGACAGGAGCAGCTCCACCCCCTGCAATGAAAAGACAAAGCACTGCAACAGTCTGATCTGATTCACCCGCATGAGGCAGACAGCCGTCACAATCGAATGACAGCTGGCTTCAGTCAGCCGTGTTGCAGCCCGGATCAACTTACATCAAATAAGACCGCACTTGCAGGGGATGGTCAGGATGTCTGTCAATCACTTTCTGTATCTGTGTATCATCAAGGCCAAAATGTTTTGTTTCGGGGACGTGCAGGCTTTTGAGTTGGCTCTGACATGAACAGTGACCTGTAACTGTTGAAAAGAGAAAAGCTGCATTTGTCATGGTCCTCCAGTGAGTGTGAGTGTGTGCGGATGGTCGAGTTAACCACACCTTGTATTCCAGGGGTGGGACCTACCTCTGCTTCCGCCTTACTCCGCCTCATTCCTGCCTGAACTTTGTTTCTTCGTCTCACCTGTCTGTGTGCTCCTCTGCTGAGTGGACGGCTGAGAGAGTTTTTTTTTTTTTCCTGTGGAGGGAGATACCTGTGGGCTTGTCTTTTCTGGTGGTCCAGACCGGGTGGGTCTGGAAAATGACAGATTCCAGGTGTGTTTCAAATCCATGAATAGGTCCCAAGGAAACCCCGTACAGTCAACGATACAGCTGCGTCAGATGAACGGATGCTTACAGCAAAAGTATTTTGACATGCTGCTTGAGTTCATGCGTCAAAGGTTGTCCTCTTCAGAAATAGATGAACTGTGTGATATGGTTATTATTAATTGTGAAGGAAGATTAAAAGGCGGAGCCTAACCACCGGGCAACGACAATGACCTGCTTCAAACTAACTGTGAGGTCGAAGGTAATCAACACCTATAACGACTCTTTCATAGATTTGTGAACTTGCCTCTTCAGTGTCTATTAAGTAGAGCTGGGCATCTGTATATATAGTAATTGATGTAAAATGTTCAATTGATCATGATTTTGATTGGAGGTCACATGGCTTCTCAGGATACTCTTGTTTTCTGTTTGGTACGCAAACATAATTATACAGGATTATGTGTTTCACATGACAAACGTTCTGTTACACCAATATTTGATCTACTTTATCCCACTACAACCAGAACTCCTGTCCCGTTGTTCACCTGATGGTACACAATTGTTCAAGATCATATTAAGCTCCTCACCTGGGAGTACAAAGTGCTTTCAGTTTAACTACTGCCGGAGATATTTTATAGTTATTCAGTGCGTTAAACTCTGATATTCTGATTCAAGCGTTGTTTGTTGTGCACACTGTGTAGACTAAGCAACACTATAATGAGAAAGAGATAAAAGAGATGGGCGTCTGAGCCAAGTGAATTACAGGTAAAGTGTAAATCTGCTGTCAAACTGTAAGCAGATGTTACAGTGTTTGAATTTTGGGACATGTTGTTATGGTAACAGGCTGCCAGCTTCGGGAAAAGTCATGCAGACTTTTTTTTTTACTTTGGCCTCAAGACCAGAACAATGTGTTTTCTATTATTAAACAAACCTTCATAAAAACAGATTAATTGCTACAACCTTCAAGGATGTTTACTTCAAATGAAACTCGATAAAAGGTCTTTTATTGGAACGTCTAATTCCCAGTTCATCTGATGTTCCACCACAGAAATGAACCTGAAATGTTCAAAGTGTGAGACATATTTACCAAAATCAGATATTTGTGAATTTGGAAAGCTGCCTCTGAAGTCTCTGGGAACGATCCTTGTGAAACTTTTGGAGCTGTTTGGCACACAAACAGAATGAAATGCTTGTTTTCCACGCCAGCGTGATCATACAGGATTGTATGTTTCCGGTGACATTCACACAGGTGTGCTGTCTCTTCATTCAACCGAGGGTACACAGGTAAGTGGTCAGCACGTCCTACCTGCCGCCACAGAGACAGGTACGTCCATGTCGTCCCATTACACACATCCTTTTTTTGTTCTCATCCCTGTCGTGTTCATGCTGCAGATCTCAGTAAAGTTGCAGTCACAATATCTCAGAATCTAGCTAGTGCTGCAGAATAAGAGCAGCATAAATGGAGGAATTTTTTTTTTTAAAGTGTCAGGTAATTTTATGCGTTTCAAACGACTCGACAAATACCAGCACACATAAATTGTTTACGTGCAGTTTGACACAATGAGTCTGTTAGCTGAAAGTAGAGTTGTTGTAATCCCAATGAAGAAAAATGTTGTGAAACGCTCAGAGATGGAAAAAAAGAAGAGAGGACAGACAAGGAAAATAAATCATTTACACAGCAAGTTATGTTTGATAAACTGGAAATCTGAAGCTTCTGCTTGATTTGCTAATTCATCTTAGACTCTTTTTGTTCACAGTCCACCAGTGAAAATCGTGACATCTTCAGCTCTGCCGCTTCCCATCACTGCAGCACCGTCTCCAAACCACACATCATAGTATGACTCACAACCATCTTATGAACCTTCTTTTAGTCTTGCTGCTATCCTTCTGTCACAGAGCACCCCTGACACGCATCTCTACCCACTCCTCCCCTGCTTGCACTCCCTTCTTCACCTCTCTTGTACACGGTCCATTCCTCCGGTTGGTTGACGCCAAGTATTTAAAGTCACCTACGCTGAAATATTTTTTTTTTTTTAAAAATCAAAAGTGGACATTGGTTGCACACAGTGTTTTTTGTGTTGGCATTAATCCCCTGTGTTATGTTAATGTAACACAAATCAGGTATGTTAACTGAAAAAAAGTGTTTTGTGTTGCCACAGAATGACTGTAATGTGTTTGAATAAAGCAAATCAAGCTCTGCAATCATTTCCCTCCAATGCTATTTGGTCCCTTTGCTTTAACATAACTCAGTTTCTTTCATCCAAACATTATTTGATCACTTAAATTTAACAATTCAAATTGTATTTTCTGGATTTATGTTACCATTTTAATAAATATGCATAAATAAATGTTGTTCCCAAAAGTACATTAATGTAAATTAAAACAGATTCTAAATTTGAATCCAGTAAATTATCTTTTCAGCATCAGTATCTATATTACACACTCTCTCCCAATCTAAAATGATGACATTACAAACATTATCTAACGAGCCTTGGGAGAAGTCAAAATGGCACATGTAGACTTTTCATTTTACATTACAACAGTGTGCTGATGCCTACATTGCACCCAAATGTACAATAAAACTGCCATAAAGTTTCCCACTGATTAAAAAAAAAAAAAAGTCATAAAACATTTTTTTGCATGTCAACACTTAAGACTAAGTGTAATGAGTAATTGTTACGGTCACATTAGTTAACATAGTGTCGCGACTGCTGCGGCAGGCAAGGCGGGGAGGACCCCAATGCAGGACTCAAAGGCAAGAGGTAGACTTGTACTTCATTTTATTATTCAAAACTCAGGATATCAAGGCGGCTCAGGAGCCAGCTACATGAAAACTTGAAACTGACTTACAAACTCGAAATACCGAGGCACACAGCCGGAAGCTCAACCCAGACGCCAACAATGACAAGGACCTGACAAAGGACAGGGACAAAAAGCAGACAATAAATGCACCAGGGCTGATGAGGAGAGTGGCAACAGGTGAGGCGCGCAGCTGAACATAATTACACAGGGGAAGCAAAACGACACACAAAGCACAAGGAACATGAGACTGTCAAAATAAAACAGGAAGTGACCAACCATAACACCCACGCAGACTTAACACACGGAAACCTGGAGGGAATCTAAACATGACCAAAACAGAAAGCTAAATACAACACTCAGGGAAACACTGGGAAGAGAAACAAAACACGGGACAAGGGACCCAGACATGAAAAACAAGCAGACATGAACACCGACCAAACAGGAAGATATGGTAATCAAAACATAACACAGACTTGACACCGGGGGGAAACACCTTGAACACAGGCCACGGGACAGACAACATGAGGGAAACAGGAACTAACACAGATAACTAAACAGGAAACAATGAGAAACTTAGATCCTAATTCATAACTAAACAACACAACTCAAAGAACATAAGGCGCACTGGGCAAACGGTCCACCACGACACTTAACTTTCTTAAAGTCCTATAGAAACACTGACTGCAACCAACGCTAAATATAAGACTGAACACCGCAAGGCGCACAAAGGAGACCTCTGGATGTGTCGATTAAACAGTGCAAGGAAAAAAATAATGTCAAGACAGTTTTTTCCACAGTAGTTGCCGCCTGAGAATACAACGAACCACATCGTTGGTTAACTAATGTTTAAAATCTAAGTATTTACTTACTGGGCTGAACTGTACTTGCTATGTTTGTGGAAGTGAAGAAGAGTCTCGTTGCGTTGGCCGGGGTTTTTTTTGTTTTTTGTTTCAACTTCGTTGACCCCATGCCTTATTCTCCTTTTTTAAAAGAGGCGATATCGCGAGAAAACTCGGTGTAATGATTGATTCACTTTATTCCTGAATGAATTTTACATGTTCGTACACAAACTCTTCATATAATGTGGCATCTACACAATAATATTACATTTTCTTTCAGAACATGAAACTATACTGTTAAAGTAACTAAAGATGGTTAGATAGATCCAACAGATGCCTCTCATTCACACACCGACTCTTCCTCATACCACCGCCTTTCCTGGCTCTCTTCCACCTGCTACCTTCTCCCGCTGCAGATCACAGTGTTATTTCCAGACATTCGTCAACCTGACCACCACCACTGCAAACAAGAAGGGGTTCAGAGCCAGTCCTTTCTGTACAGTAATCCCACCACTACCTTTAACCCATCTAGTACGCCCACCACACACCCTCACCGCTGTCTTGCTGTCCTCATACATGTCCTGCACCGCCCACACGTACTTCTCTGCCGCTCTTGACTTCCTCATGCAGTACCACAGTGACTCTCTCCAATTACTATCATATCCTTACTCTAGATCTACAAAGACACAGTGCAACTCATTCTGACCTTATCCATACTTCTCCATAATGGTTCGAAATAACTTCTCTCTAAAAATTCCCACATGCATTCCAGATGCTTCTAGCAGAGCGCAGGTAGGAGGAATCAATTTGAATTTAACATGATGATGTTCTTCAGTAACACCTGCCAAATTCTCCCTTTATACTAGACTAAGCCAGGGGTTAGAAAGCAGCCCTGAGTGTGATGTAGCAAATGCTCACATGCTGTAAAATGCAGCTGGCCAAATGGCCAAAACACAATAAACTGTAGGAACAGCTCAGCCGACCAAAGCCTGTCCACAAAGGAACAAGTGTACTGCAGCTCATGATCCACAATATTATCTGACTTACTTCTAAATGAGTCATTTCCCAGAACTCAGGGTTTCCCCACATGCCAAATCCCACTTTAACCCATGATTGTAGGTTAAACATTCTTATTACGAGAGAAACGGAGACAACAGGCCTAGGCTGCTGAGGGGGGGGGGGGGTCCCATAATGCACTGTTTCTTCTCATTCACCTTTATTTACTTGTTTATACTTCACTCTGTATTTAATCATTATTATTAATCTCTGGCTCTCTTCCACAGCATGTCTTTTGTCCTGTCTCTCTCCACTCAGCCCCAACCGGTCGCAGCAGATGACTGCCCCTCCCTGAGCCTGGTTCTGCTGGAGGTTTCTTTCTGTTAAAAGGGAGTTTTTCCTTCCCACCGTCGCCAAGTGCTTGCTCATAGGGGGTCATTTTGACTGTTGGGTTTTCTCTGTGTTTATTGTGGGGTCTTTACCCACAATACAAAGCGCCTTGAGGCGACTGTTTGTTGTGATTTGGCGCTATATAAATAAAATTGAATTGAATTGAACAGTCTGAGCCAGGTGAACTACATGAAAAGAGCAAATCTGCTGCCAAAGTGTGAGTAGATGTTATGGTGTTGCTCAGAAGTATTTACCTTGGCCTGCTGACCAATACGACGAGCTTTCTTTTATGGAGCACAGCTTTAGAAGAGTAAATTTGATTTTAGCATTGTTTTGGTCTCTAGCTGCTCGGCGCTCCACCATGTTGACGTATGATCTTGAGCAGTGAACGAATACTGAGACTCATGAGGAAATAAATGCTGATTAATAAATTAAGAAATATAAAAGTTCAGGTCAGGCGATTTAAAAGTTTTGCTCACTTTGAAAAGAAGATGAAAGCGCTTCACACATCAAATTGCAAGCACTGTTGTGGGAATACAAAAAACACAACAAGGCTTGTAAAGCATTTGCTTTCAGCTGGCACTGGCAGTCTACTGGACACAGACGCGACCATCCCACCGCACCTGACAACTCCTGTCAGCCAGTCCGGCCACTTGGCAGCCAAGCAAGCCGAGTCAAGACTGCTCTCCCTGACCAACATAGATGCTAGCTGGGTGACGGCATTCTCAGCAGCAGCCTGAAAACAGTGCTTCTGTGTGGCTCATATGTCAGTTCAGGAAGGAAGACCTGTTTCCTCACATTCACTCTTCAGATGAAATGAGATATTCATGCTGCTCCACCTCGTCACTTCCAATTCCCCACACTGTCAAAACTACACTTAATCATTTTTAATTATTTAAATAATGTCATTTAAATTAAAAATAAATGTAACCATACAGTGCTAACAACGGCAACATACGCGGCACCTCACAATAAGAAGGTAATGGCTGGACCTGTTGATGCTCGCATGCCCACTGTTGGTGCTTTCTGCGGGTGACAGCGGTCAGCATGGGCGTCCCATCTGGTCTGCAGCTATGCAGTCGCATAAGCAACAAGCGGTGATGCACTGTGTGTATTCTGACATCAGAACCAGCTTTAGCGTTTTCGGGCCAGCCTTCACTCCCCACGTGCATCACTGGGCATCGGCTGGTTCACCACTGTTCCTTCCTTGGACCACTTTTGTTGTATACGGACCACTGCAGAGCGGGAACAACCCACAAGAATTCCAGTTTTGGAGATGCTCTGACCATTGTCCATTTTCCCTGCATCAACTTTGTGGCCAAAATGTCCGCTTGCTCTCTAATACATCCGATCCACTAACAGGTGCCACGATGAAGAAATAATCAGCGTCTCTTCACCCGTCAGTGATCATAAAGTTATTCTTGTAAAACCTGATATTGTGTTTCCTTTCTCTCTGTAAGAATAGCTAAATGACAGAGTATATAATTTTCAGTTCACTGTCCTTTTAAAGTGCCTTCCCATTTAATAGTAATTTAATAATAACAATAATGCAGAACTGATGGTCTCTCTGGTGGGTCACACAGCTCAACCAAGTTACGGGAACCCGCTTTGTGATTTACTGAATGAAAACCAAGTGAAAAGAAGAAATGGTAGCAGAACTGTAACTGTTATATGCAAACAGTATATACGATTCTCAAATATTCAGCAGTAATTAAAATTTATTATGCTTAATATTTATATGTTTTCTGTTAGGTAGGTGCTGCGTGGCCGTGTGCTTGTTCACTGGATGATGCACTGGCTGTCAAGCACCATCTGTACACTTTCTTCCAGTTTGGGGTTAAATTTTAAAAACTAATGTTGAGCAATGGAACACTTAATGAGGCATAAATACCACGTTTTATGACTTTAGGATACTCATGCCAGTGCTCTTTACGACTGAGTTGGGGGCCATACGGCTGTTCCTCCTTATTTTTTTCTCTTTCCTTCAGTAAAAATAAATAGGCCTAATGGCAGTCCAATTCTACGTGCCACTTTCCAGCAGATGGTGGCTCCATGTGAGGCTTAACTAATCATAAACATGTAAATAATGCAAGGCATTCTGGCTGGGAGGGCTTGAAGCAGACAGTGAGAGACAGAGGGGAGACGGGATCTGCTGGCCCCTACAAGCTAAAACACTGTATGGGTCCTGAAACCACTCCATTGCAAATTCTTCCATTTAAATGATTTACATATTGATAGAGGTCATTTTCACATCGGAGTAATCAAGACCTCATGTTTGCTCATGCTGTCATGAATATTTACTGGTGAATTTTGATTAAGATTTGGGCTTAAGGCTGTGATGACACAGTACAAGAGGCATCCAGTGGTCTTAATGAGATTCTTTACAGATGAGAGGTCTGAGCACCGCTGTAAAGTACTTTTGTTCTTTTATCAGTTTTTGTCCGTCTACCTGACAAGTGAAGTCATTTCCAAGTCTGCAGTGAAACAATATGTTCCCCTTGACACAAATCATTATCTTTGGGTGGTCCTTCAAGCTCACGGACTTTTAGCTTCTAGTTTTTTCAAGTAATTTATTCCCCTTCAGCTAAGAACCCGATGATACAAAGGCCTATAATAGAGATTTATCCAGTGATTGAAGAGATATTAGCTCAGTTATCAGGAAATAGTTGTGGCAGAAAGAGAGGGGGCTGCAGGTCAAGACTGAAATCATCGGCTCTATTTATCCATTTATTCAGCCACGTTGTGCTGTGTTTGTCCATTTGATTTTTAGCTGGTCAGGCGCAGGTTGAAATGACAAAAAACGCAAAAAATGGGTGTTTGATTGCTTATTGCCCTTTATTCATCCAGGTGATAGATTCATCCAGATGGTTTTTTTTAATTTTCAAGCTGCATGCTAAATTCAAACAGAGCCTTTGTTAGAGAAGATTCATAGAATTATATGGGTTAATCAAACAAAGTGGTGCTATGCAAGATGATTACCACTGAGGGAGAAAAAAGTCACCTCTCTCTGACCTCGTAGAGCACCAGATGAAGTGTGTTGTCTAGACTTTTTGTGCCCAGAGACATTTGCGAGGAGAACAGAGCGTAAATGTTTATGAATGTTTGATGAGATCCAGAGTACACGGACTGCACCATTAGCTAAAATATAGGAAAAATTGGTGATGGGATTTTTATTTTTTTTTTTGTCAGGACATAAGTGTAAGACACTTCATCAACTTGTGAACAAATCTACTGGTGGTGTGCAGAACCGCGGTGGAACAAACGTGCTGCAGAAAGAGTTGCGTTAGCTCCTGTCTAGGGTCAGCTGAAATTTTCATGTGTCTAAGCCAGCTCCAAGCACAGATTTTGAGAGTTTTCACCATTCAACAAAAACATATACATTCAGTAACTGTTAACAAAACGGACCCAAAAGTTTCTCTGGTAGAGAAACATTAATAATGCATGAAATGTGTAAAATTGCACAGAACCTGTCCAAATCCCGAGTCCGAAACAGCCTCCTTACTCCTCAGATGTCTGTAGTTGCTGAGTGCAGCAGCATATCACAGCAAACACTCTGAGCTCTGCAGCAGAGTGTCTGGAGCATGGACTGAATATATCGGATGATGATTTTCTTTCTTTCTTTGTTTTATTTATTTATTTTTGGTTGTTCTAAAAATCAACACTACTCCAGACGGTGTATGTCAGAGTATGTCTGTAGATTTGATAAATGAAATAAGTTTCGGATATTTGTCGCATCAGGGTTTCATCAGATGACGCATCAGATGAAAAGGCTCATTCCCATTCACCATTAATCTTCCATTTTCCAGACATACTCTTTAGCAAATTGGGTGCTATAAAAACAATACTTTACACTATCTATAAAGTTAATAATTATAACAAACTTTATATCTCAGTAGTCGTTAAGGTTGAAGGATTTGGAGGTTTGGAATCACAGACGTTAGCAGCATTTACTCCTGTACACAACAAATTATACCAGAAAACTTTGTGTGTTTATCTTTGGATTGCAGTCATCACACAATGCTGGCTGGTCTTTATTATACAGCCAAAGTGTTTTGAGGTGACTTTTTTGTGAACTGGTTCAACTGAGTTGAACAGGATACACAAAATGTTTAGGGTGGGGTGGTGTGCTATTTGTGATTTGAATAACTAGCAGTAAAAACTGTTGTGTGTTAATTCTTTAAATTAATTGATGTGTCTTTTAATGTGACATGTAGCTGTTTAGCACATGTTTATCAGCTAAAGCTGAATTTTCCAAATGGAAGAATGTGTGAATAGAAGATGCAAAATATGGCAGCTGAAAGATACAGTCTGGTCCTGATTGAGGGACCTCAAGGATGTAAAGAGTTAAGGCCTCATTTTGAGTGATGTCTAAAAACTCAAATGAGAAGGATCTGGAAGAGTTGCCAGGGCAAAGCCTCTTCTCTCGAAAAAGAACATGTGAAGATCTTCAGCTGTAATTCGCTGCAGGACATCTGGCAAAACCAAGCACAGCGTATCTGACAAGCACGGCGGTGGAGGGGTCATGATTTGGGTTTGTTTTGCCGCCACAAACTTCCACGAATTAAACATTTAAGGAAGAGTGGGCCAAAATTCCTCCACAATGATGCGAGAGACTGATAAAGTCAAACAGATTATTAATGACACCGTGTAAAATGTGCAGATCCAAAAATGGTCAAACTATGAATTATTTTCTCAAGTCTTATCTTGCTGCTTTTCACCACATGTAGAGAAATAATGCCAAAATATTTAAGTACTGAACTACAAATGCTGTCTTCCTCTTTGAGTTACTAATGAAACACGAGCTTTTTCAATAATTCCAAGTTTGGCGATACAAAGTAATTATGTCATGAATGATGGATGAGAAAAATCTATGTACTAAATAATAAGTCTAAGGAATCAAAACAAGGGCAAATTATTGTGTTTTAAACTTAATATAATTCACACTGCTCAAAAAAATAAAGGGAACACTCAAATAACACATCCTAGATCTGAACGAATGAAATATTCTCATTGAACACTTTGTTCTGCACAAAGTTGAATGTGCCGACAACAAAAATCACACAAAAATCATCAATGGAAATCAAATTTATTAACCAATGGAGGCCTGGATTTGGAGGCTGCTGGGTTGTTGCCCTCCTACGGCCTCCTCCACGTCTCCTGGTGTACTGACCTGTCTCCTGGTAGCGCCTCCAGCCTCTGGACACTACGCTGACAGACACAGCAAACCTTCTTGCCACAGCTCGCATTGATGTGCCATCCTGGATGAGCTGCACTACCTGAGCCACTTGTGTGGGCTGTAGAGTCCGTCTCATGCTACCACGAGTGTGAAAGCACCACCAACATTCAAAAGAGACCAAAACATCATCCAGAAAGCATAGGTACTGAGAAGTGGTCTGTGGTCCCCACCTGCAGAACCACTCCTTTATTGAGTGTGTCTTGCTAATTGCCAATAATTTCCACCTGTTGTCTATTCCATTTGCACAACAGCATGTGAAACTGATTGTCAATCAGTGTTGCTTCCTACGTGGACAGTTTGATTTCACAGAAGTTTGATTTACTTGGAGTTATATTGTGTTGTTTAAGTGTTCCCTTTATTTTTTTGAGCAGTGTAGTTTACTAAACAAACTATAAATTTGTGGTGATTTTTCCTTCAAACTGAAGTCAAAGCTGTCGTGGTCACGATGTACCCCCCACCCCCACCTTCTACAGCTTTGTTTTGCTTTATGGGGTCAGAAGGCTCATCCTCTCTTGAAGCCAGTGAACTTTATTTAAATTTTTCTTTGCCTCGCTGACTTCTCAGGAGCTGCCAAAAAGGTGATTCATTTTCTGCAAACATGTTGTGATCATTCGGAGCTAATCTGAAATGAAACAACACTTAAAAGTTACACGTAGCGTAAATGCCTACCTGAAAAGTTAAAAACAAGGTCAAGGTATCTCACTACTCATCCACCCCCCGCCAAATGTGCAGCTGTTAACAATGGGCAATGCCAAGATTTTCTCTTTGAATTCCCCCTCCCACTGACTATTGAACACTTGATTCCATGAGCCATGGGAAGGAAGCAGCATGGCCACATTGTGGATGCAGCAGCAGCAGGTCAGAAGTACTGCGTAGCCCGTGGCCATTCGATAAACTCATTTGCATGCTGACCATGTTGGACCCTGCCCCGGTCACATTTGCATTTCACTGGTGAAAATTGCAGCAACCTCAACCATGACACATCAATACTTCTTTGTTGCCAAGTGAATAAACCGCTATTCTGACCAATTCAGTCACAGGTGGTCCTTGCTATCTGCAGAGAAACTAATGGAAAGGTATTAGAGGTGTGTAATTAGCCTATTTGACAGTGCAAAAAGAAGCAACGTGAAACATAAAAGGAGACTCGCCATTGATTCTGGAATAACGTCTAGCACAGTTGTACAAACTGAATTAAAATGTGTGGCATTTATCTATAGGCAAAGTCGTTTTTTCCCCAGTCGAATCCATAATAGAATTCACACACTGTCTGATTAAGTAATTAGTAGAGGTCACAGATACAGTTTGATTAATAAAGAATGCAATCAAACTCTCAATTACTACAATAATGCTGGGACTTTTGGTGTTAATGGGACTTAAATGGAGTAATTGCACAGAGGAGCACAACATAGTTACATACTGTGCTGTAGCTCCAAGATAATTATCTTAGTCTCATTATCCAACCTGTTTATGATTCTCCTCAGGTCTTCAGTGTTTTGGGGCATATATGCATCTGTGATGCATGCAGGGAAACAGCCAGGGCCACTGGTGAACCATCATGTAATGATGGGAATGTGGTTCTACTGAACTAAATGTAAACTTTCTGAGACCCTTTAAAAGAAATCCCAAATCCGATTTTAAATCTCTCTTTGATTTCTGTGTATAGGAAAATTAATCAGAGCTTCAGTAATGAGAACATGGGGCAGATGACTTAAAGACATTCTGGCAAAGGTGTTTCATATATTACCAAATTAAGAGGATTACCAACACTCAGAAGATAAACAAGACAAGGCTGGAGGGGTGTAGCGAGCTTATCTTCTACAACATGAAATGTAATTTGTGTGCTTCGGCACCTATCTTTTTAAAGGATATTTTCACCTTGGTTAGGAAATCAACATTTTTATTTGAAATCACTAAAACCTAAAAGGGGAGTTGCCCAGGGTAGGAATGTTGTCCTGGTTGTCAAATACGAATCCCCAATTCCTTTACTCTATGGAGGAAACCTGCCCTTCATTTCGATGTGTGCATAATTCACATGCAGTACAGTGAGACCGACCACACTGCATGCAGCACAAGGATTTTTGAGGCTTACAAGTTAACTTGTGTGCTAAGTCAGAAAGATTCCCAGACTGCCAGGATGCCAAATGCCGTTTCTGCAGCCGCTTCTCTCTATGCCAGCGCACCAGATCATCAGATCAGCTCTAAATTCACACCACATACTCTGGGAGCTTCACGCAGGGCTTAGTTGTCTGGGAGGTGTTTCTGCGGAAGGAAAAAAACAAAAAACAGCATATTCTGGAATCGTCCGGCTCATTTAACCCTGTTTGAACCCCCTCAGGTCGTTTTATGTCTGGAGAGAAATTTCTCAAACTTTGGTTGAGAAATTTCGGGATTTGCGCATCTTGACAGAAGATAAACGCTTATCTTCATTTAGATTTATTTTTTATTTTACATTTATTTACAATAAAAACTTATTATGTTTGGGGTTTTTTTTTGTCATTTGCTGATCTTTAAGGGCCACTGTGCACCATCCAATATGAAATGAAACAAGTTGAAATTTTAACATTTTAGAAGAGTCCCTTTTGTCACATGAGTTTGTATGATTTCCATCAAACACCTCTGATTCCTGTACATTTTTATCAATTTCAAAAAGGACACCGTGGTGGCGCGTGGTTCTTCTGTCATAAACACAGGAGCTGAAGCTTTGCTGCACAGCTCAGGCATTCAGTTCTGTGTTTTCTCATATCTTTAGAAGAATCGTTTTGTAACTAAATGCCATCCTTAATAATTAAGGCAGATGTTAAAATGGAAAAAATGAGACAAAACTGCATTGCTGTAAAATTCTGATAATTAATGTAAACGCTCCTAATTGACTCTCAGTCATGGAAATTAGTTTGCCCATGATATTTCCGTCCATATGAACATTTGTAAGAAAGAAAACCTCACATTTGAATAAACTGGGTTTGAAAGAACAAGTTAACAGTGGAACAAATTTGAAAGATCACATTAAGTTAAGGAATCCAGCCCGCGCCAGGAAGTGATTAAAGTTAAAAAGAAATCATTACCAAACGGCGAGACCGACAAACGTTCCTTCAGGGAGGGAGTACAACTGAAACAGATTTGCTTTAAGTTGTCCCGCTAAAAAATATACTTTCATAGTTTTTTCTTTGCTTTTGAAGGTATCTGTTTGTGATTCTACAGAAGCATACACTAAATCATTTAGCAGGGAAGTGGCCATGGTTGGCTGGGGCTACATAACTCAGAAGAAAATAAAAAGAAAAAAATTGCTCAGAGCAGCTTTTTAAAAAAAAAAGAAATGAAGAAAAAAGTGCTACGAACTTGTTCAGAATTGTGAATTATGAATGTGAGCGACTTTTGGTCCACCTGAATTAAAACTTCAGCCAGCACTTGTGAATTGTGAGCATGAGGCCCTATCGCTTTGCAGTGGTATAAATAGGTTAGAACGGCACTTGTGACATAATCCTGCGGCGGCATCTTCGCAGCACGATGACAGGTTCTGTACATTTGTGGTTTTGGGAGTTTGTAGTTTTGTATTTTTCACTTTCCTCTTTTCCAGAACACGTAAGGGGCCAGCGCCCTGATTTTAAAAGCAACACCATTAAGAAACATCAAACGGAAATGATTAATAAAACCGGTCAGAAATCTCACAGGGCGTATTATGTCCAGAGAATTTTGGTTGAGGAAGGTCACTATTTGCACTTCTTACCAGAAGATAAAGGTAAAACCAGATAGTTTCATACATGGATTTCATACAAACCTTTCCTTGAAACATAACACTCGTTTAATGTGTTTTTGATTTTGTGCTTTACTCAGTAACTCTGCCACAATGGGATGAACTTCTTCAGGCAAAGCCTTTGGAAACCCGGGCTTACAAGCCAAGGGCTCAGAGTACATGTCAGTGAATCCTCGTGCGCCTGCAGAGATGTTATGACAAATAACCTTTTGCCTCCTAATGCAATCAAAACATTTTAGTTTACAATACCCATTATTAAATATCAATTTAATCCAGTATTTGGTGCATTATCTATTCATTTGTGGTCATTATCAACATGTTGTTACGTCTCCCAAAGAGCCTATGTTTTCGCGTACATGTGTGGCTGAGTGTCGTTCTGTCTGCAGACATGACCGATGTTCATTCTGATGAAAGTTTGCAGGAGTGCAGAGCGAGGTCGTTAAAATCTGCCTCACGTCCACCGAGCTCTTCAAGCTCAAACTCAACGATTTATTGGTTCATGTCACATTTGACCTCTGACCTCTCCTTCAAGGTCTATAGATCTGAAGGTCAAAGTGATGATAAAGCTATATAGAGCTGTTTATATAGAGCTTGTGTGTATTGAAAACATATAGGCACATATATATATATATATATATATATATATATATATATATATATATATATGTTGCTTAAAATTCTGCTGCCTTTGTTTGTTATGGCAACATTTATGAAATGATGCTGGTATATGGGGATTCTAAATATTTATACTTTGCATCCAAATATAATGTCACATTTGACCTCTGACCTCACTTTTTACATCTCACGTCTGCCTTTTTTTTCCAGAGAGGACCCCAAAATTTGTTTTATCTTTAAAGAAACTGTTGTCAAGAGAAAAATAATTACACTCAAACTTATGTTAAGCATATATAAACGGGTTTCAACAGGACAAATAACAGCCTGCAATTTGCATGTGTTTTTACTGCACTACAAACATCTTAAAGTATGTCTTAAAAGAACAAAGAAAACACTGAATATATGCAAAAATCAATTCCTTTAAATGTAAATATGGCCCAGAGAGTGAGCTGCCTTCGTGGAGGTTTGCACGCTCTGAGCGCTTCATGTTGCATATGATATCCTCAGTGATACTAGGAAAACAAATATCATTGCCCCTGCCCCCCATTTCCACCTCTGGCGTCTTTGAATGAATAACTAGAGATGTTAAGCGGAATAAAAACTTTTTGTTTAATGACTGTAAACACTTTTTTGATCTACCACACTGTATTGCAGCCCGTTGCTTCGGTCAAACCCCTCTCCTCTCTCTCTCTGTGGAATTGATTGATATCCAAAGTTAAACAGCAGGGTAAAGTGCACAGCCAATAATCACAGCATGCACAACCTCGCTCACCTTTCTGCCTCTTTTGGATGCTCCATGACAGCCATTAAGAAGTCTGTAAAACAACTGCCAGTCTCTGTGACCTCCTGCCAGAGACAGTTCACAGGGCTGACTCTCTTACCTAGTGGGCATGGCTATTTTATCTCCATGGGCAACCTTGAGAAATGAATATCAAAACTGAACGACTGAAGACGAGCGGGGAGGCGGTGGAGAGACGGAAAGAGAGAGCGAGAGCACGCACAGTAAAACGGGGAGCGAGAGAACAGTGGAAAGAAAATGACTTGGCAGTCACCCAAGTGGATCATTACCTTCTGCTCCACAAATGTGATGTAGTGGAGAAGGTGAAACTGATAGTTTGGAAACGAGCGGAGAGCGCTGGACTGATACTTAATCATTACCACCACTGCACCATGGCAGATAGCAGCTTTGGGCTTCAAGGTGTTCTCCCCTGATGTTCACTGGAACAGATCGACAAGCTTGTTCTCCGCCTCCAAAGGGAGGAGTGCGGCGTGAAGCGATTAAAAACATACTGCCCACTTTGTAACTGTCCGCTAAGCGTTCAGGCTCAGCAGCGAAATGTTTGCTGTGTTTCTCTGAGCTAGTTTGATTTATTGGCACTGCAGAGTAAACACCACATGTGGACATTCCACCAATCTTTTGACATTTGACTTACTCGCGCCACACCAGCTGCACATTTAAACTGTCCACAGTCGGTGCAACTCCCTGCCGGCCCTAACCAAAAAAAAAACATCACACTTTCTAAGTTGTTGTAAATACCTCATGCGTCACAAAGATGCAGCAGAGCAGCTTTGAACAGAGTTTGTGTGCAGTGTTGGTCAAAAGTAATACAGAAGTGCATCCTGATTTATTGAAACACACAACAACACGCAGAGAGACACGCACTGCTGTACAGGAAGAACATGCTGAGATTAGTTAGTGTTGCAGTGAAAGACATAAAAAATAACAACACAATATTTTTTATGCTCTTTATTATCTTATATACGTATATGTTCCATTTTCTACTATGCTGCTAAAACAACTGGGAAACACTTGATCATTACAGTATAAAACCAAGTAGGTTAAACTTCAGGGGTGTCAGTTTGTCCAGTTAGGACACGTAAGCACCTGAGAATCATTTTTTTCTCTAGTTTTGCTTTTTTCTAGTGTTCTGGTCACTGCTGGTTGCATGAAATGATGCCTTCAGTCCATTCAGGTTGCAGAGATGGTCCGGCTTCTAACAGGATGCCCATCGATATGAGCTGTCGCGAGGCTTGCGGTCTCAAAAGTGTGGAGGAGATACAGTACAAGGATACAGATCATTACGGGAGGAGGACTGGACAGAGCCATAGAAAGGCATCAATCCAGCAGCAGACCCACTATCTGCTCTTTTGTGAGGAGGAGCACTGAACACACACTCACATCCTCATGGCACCCATTGTCCTCATGTTTGGCATTCACGAGAGATGACAACGACTGCCAGGTCGGCTCCTTTCCCTTCACAGGTGAGAGCAGGTTCACACTGAGCACATGTGACAGGTGTGAAAGTATCTGGAGACAGGAGGTGGACATTACGTTGCCTGTAGCATCATCAAGCATTGCTGATTGGGTAGTGGGTCAGTGATATTCTGAGAGGCACATACTTGGAGAGTAGCGTAGACTTCCCTGTGCTGGCCAGCGGTACCCTGACTGCTGTTGCAGTGGGCCCTGGGATCCTCCTGGTGCAGGATATGGCCAGAGTATGTAAGCAGTTCCTGGATGATGAAGACACTGGTGCCACTGACAGGTCCTCGTGTTTCTGGACCTTAAAACAAACCTTTGGGACGTTACGTATTGGTGCATTCAACAGACTACAGACTGTCCAGGAACTCAGTGAGGCCCTGATCCGGGTCTGGGAGGAGATCACCCAGGAAACCATCCATCATCCCAGGAGCGTGCCCAGAAATTGTTGGGAGTGCATACAAGCATGTGGGGGCTGTAAAGAACACTGAGCCACATTATGATGCAGGTTAAACCAGCTTTCAATTTTAAAATATGATTTTTGGTGCGATTTTGAATCCAGCAATCAGAGGGTTTATGATAATCAGTTCCACTGACTTTTAATTTTGTTCAACAATTACGCATCATCAGATTTTCAGATATTTTTCGACATGACTATTGGATCCATAAAAAATCCGACATGGGATTTGATTTTTGCAGCATTTTATTCAGTATCTATATAAATTTGAGTTCTTCTTCAGTAATGGAAAAATGTTAAATACGGCTTTAATGATCATTTATTACCAGAAACTGTAAAAGCACAGCTGTGAGGATATTTTCCCCACTCTGGAATCCAGAACATTTCTTTTTCCTGTGGCTGATCTGAAATGAGCTGTTTTTGAATTCGACATTCTTGGATTATCTTCCTGAGAAGATGTCGATGATAGAATGAGAGCAGACACTCGTGGCCCTCCCAGTGTGAAGAAACAGATACCGCTGCACTGTGGCGTAATGGGTTTCCCAAAGAGGGTCTTGGCTCAGTGTGAGTAATAATCAAGTAGTAGATTAGACTCATCCTGCTGGACACTTTGAAACCGGAGCTCAGGTCAATGAATGGATAACACCCATTAAAAACCAATTTCGACTTCTGAGAAATGACCCATGTAATTCTTTGATAAAACACAGACTTACTGTGTTTGGGATTCAGATATAATGTGTGGCATTTACGTCTTGTTTTCCATTTCAGACAATAAAAGTGAGAAAAAGCTTCTGTTTAACATTTTAATGTTGCCGTGCTGCTCGCTGGGAAAAGGCTATTTTTGCTAATAGTGTTGCATGCAGAAGTGTGACATTATATGACATTCAGAAATAATGCAATAACCATTTTTTTATGTTCAGAAGACACATGCGTAATATTCATGGTGTGACGCATGAGCCTTGTTTAAGCAGTGAGAGCTTTGAGGCCATACTAAGACACTCACATGCAGTTTACAGATAATACAGCTCAATCCTGATGTCCTTCACACTTACCGTGAAAATACAGCTAAAGTTCCACTCTGCTTGGCCTACGCTGCGTCTGCGAAGCTGTGAAGGACCACAGCTCGTGCTCCATCGCATGACCGTTCTCATGTCCAAAATAAAAACTGTCCTTATAAACATACATTGAGAAAACTGAAAGCAAGAGGTCCTGTTCATTCCTAGACATATCATGTAAATAGGTGCAGCGCTGAGGGAACACAGAGCCCCCCACAATGAGCGAGTCCTTGGCCTTAGATTGCCATGAGAATGATGGCTCTCTTTTCTGTGTGGATTCCTTTCATCTAACTTAATCAATGCTGCTTCTCTAATGACGACAAGAATGATGAGTTAAAGTGCACCAAAGCAATATTAATGGATGCACGGGCATCCGCACAAATGCTGATCAATACCTGCAAACACTTCAGAAAATGACTTTACCTGCTTGCGCCTTCAGTTTTCCATCTAAATGCTTCTTTCACACAAGTCGGAGATCCTTTTATGGCTTCTCGAGTTTGACTGTGAATAATATCGCTGTCTTAAAATTCACTGTCTGCTGACAGCTAAAATATTATTGCGGGGAATTGCGAACCTCAGTGCACAACCGCTTTTTGACATGACAGAATTTAGAATCAAAAGCAAAACACAGGTGACAAAGGTTGTTATAATCTGCCAGCACTTTCCTCTTACTAAAATGCAAGCGGAAAAGGGCACTTTGTTGTATGGATACACTTACCCGCTGCATTTTGCTTCACTCAGTGCCGTTTCTTCACTACCCATTTTCTCCTTTTACACGACTACCGTTTCAAACGCGCTTTGAAAACAGGGAGGCAAAAGGCAGTCAGTGAGTCTGTACTGATTCATAGGCTGTTCAGGCAGTGGTATGTGACATCCCCATTAGGCTGTCAGAAAGAAAAAAAAAACTGAGCTAATTTCAAACATTAAAATCACATTTTGTTCCTCTTCCGTGATGGCGTGACTCAAAAAAATGCGACACCATAAAACTCTCAGTAATTTACAATCTGAAGTCAGCTGATTAAATAATGCCGTATGCTATAGAGAAGGCATGCAGATTCGAATTCCCGCTGTATTTCCTTTGCATAAAACAATTATATGATCTCTAAATTTACCTTCCGATGTTTTAGGTTTGATTTTAAACTGAAATCCATCATCAGGAAACGAGGCGGAAGCACAAAGGAGACAAGACACCGAACAGCTACTAAAACCATACAGCGTACAGAAAGGAAATCTTCAGACAAGTATCAATATTTTTGCGTCTTTGCACTGATGTGCGCATAGCGAACGATGCCTTTTCCACCCACTGCTCACACGGCCCCGACTCTGTAGCCAAGCATTTCATGTTGCAGGAAACTGCATTGACTACAGGTTCTGGTTTTTGTCAGAACAGGTGATTTGATAGTCACATTAAATAAAGTCAGGCTCAATAAACACCTCCAGCCGGTCCGCGGGGAGAGAAGAAACACGTCTGCCTGAGACTGACAGCTGCCACAGTCAAATCCAGACAATTTCCTTACATCACTGTCAGCTGGCTTGAAGTAGACACGGGAACAATTCCCAGGTAATAGTCTCGTTCCCCGTTATTCATGTAAACTTAAAATCCAATTTAAACCAAGGAGACATGAAGTGTCTTTGTGTCCTGTGGGGAGGAACAATCAACTGTTGGCTTCAACTGTAAAGAATCCGCCCTCAAAGCATCAGTGTTTATATATTAAAATCCAACTTGTGGGAATGAAAATCATGCTTTATTAACTGTGAATACACGTTTGCTCTACATCTCTTTAATGTTGGGATGATATTTTACTGCTGAGTCAAAGCTTGTGTTTCCTAAAATTTAATTTGTAAGCAGCGTTGCAGTATCTCAGACTTCATTTAAGCAGTACTGTACCGAAATACAACCTCCAATCATCCCAAGCCTGCGGTTGTACTACTGTTACACTTGGCCCCATTCTATTATGTACTCCAAAACTGAATATTTGAATTATAATTTGTAAATATGACTTTAAAAAGTCAAGAAATTCACAGTGAAATGATGTGAAATTGGCTCAATTAATCTCCACGTTCATACATGCGTGAAGATATCTGATGAGGTGCATGAAGGCCCTGAGAGATCAGACTGACAGATAAGATGGATGGATATGAGGCCCCCTAATGAAACAGATGTACACTTTAATTGGTTCAGTGATATTTTTTTCAGGCTTCAGGAGAGTCTGCCAGTTAAAAAAAAAAGATTTTCAAACCAATATTGCCTTTCCAGATTCCATCTTCCTCATCAGAGTGAAGTGTTGGAGCACATCAAAGTGTGAGCGCTTGGTGTGGTGCTTCCATCTACACCTGCACTGCAGTTATAATCAAGACAGATTATTATATCCTGGAAAAGTTCAGTAATGTTGCGAATACGGGGTATCGGTGTGAATGTGCACCTGATCATATACTCACTGACCACTTCGATAGGTACACCTGTCCAACTGCTCATTAATGCAAATATCTAATCAGCCAATCACGCGGAAGCAGTTAAATGCATTCAGGCACACTGACATTAGTAAGATGACCTTGCAAAGTGCAAACTGAGCATCAGAATGGGGAAGAAAGCTGATTCACGTAACTTTGAACGCGGCATGGTGGTTGACGGCAGACAGGCTGGTCCGAGTGTTTCAGGAACTGCTGATCTTCTGGGATTTTTTCCTACGCAACCATTTTTTTGAGTTCACAGAGGATGGTCTGAAAAAGAGAAAATACCCACTGAGCTGCAGTTCTCTGAGTAAAAATGCCTCGTTAGGTCAGAGGAGAGTGGTCTGAAAGGCAACAGTAACTCAAATAACCACTCGCTGCAACCAAGGTGTGCAGGAGAGCATCGAACCGACGGCGTTCCTGTCAGCTAAGAACAGGAAACTGGAGCTACAACTCACACTGGCTCATCAAAATGGGACAACAGAAGATTGGAATAATGCTGCCTTGTCTGACGAGTCTGGATTTCTGCTGCAGAATTCGGATGGTGGATTCAGAATTTGGTGTAAACAACATAAAAACGTGGATCCGTCGTGCCTCGCAGCAACGGTTCAGGCTGTCGGTGGGGGTGCAATGGTGAGGTGAGCATCATTTAAATGCCACAGCTGACCGGAATATTGTTACTCACCATGTCCATGTCTTTATGGCCACATGCCCATCTGCTGATGGCTACTTCCAACAACATGATGCACTAAGGCTCCGTTCGCACTGCCGGCCTTAATGCTCAATTCCGATTTTTTTGTGAGATCCAATTTTTTTCTGCGTGAACGTTCACATTTCCAAATACATGCGACGTATGTGATCTCCTGCGTGAGCTGCAAACGACCTAAAAGTGTCCCGCATGCGCAATAACGTCACACGTAGCGAGCGTGCTCAGTGTTTACAGAAGTAAACATGGATCAGGACGCAGAATACTGACGTTTGTCGAGTGTCGATGACGTGCAGGTCAGATGAACAGACACAGGTCACATTTGAAAAGATCAGATCCGTGTCAGATTTAGGACCACATATCCAAGTGGCCTGGGTCTCATCTGTAAAAATCTGATCCGTGTCGTTCAGACTGTCACAAAATGATCAGTTACAGGTCGCACAAAGGCAACAAAATCGGATTTGAGTCACTTCAGGCTCAAATCATCTCAAACTGGTTTGTTTCTAATGGTCTCCACAGTCACTGCAGCCAACAAATCTGCAGCAACTTTGAAGCAACTGATGAGAAATATTTCTCAGAAATGTTTCTAGGACCTTGTTAAGGCTACACCACAAAGAATTAAGGCAGTTCGGAAGCTAAAAGGGGGTCCAACCCAGTTACCCAGTAACTAATGAAGTGGCTGGTAAGTATATATTGTAATTACAACACGCACACAATCAATATTTTAACAGGTTGAAACTGTGTTTATATACTGCCAATGTTTATAGTGTGCAAAGAGACTTTAGGCCAGAGGAGCAAAACTCTATTAATTTAGTTTAAACTGATTTTGCAGATTTGGTTTTTTATTCCAGTATTTTGGGCTGACCAGAGATATCAGGTAATAGAGCCAGCGTAGTTTATCACAGCACTGAAGATAAGCCTAAAAGAGAAAATTGCTTGTGCCTCTTTTATTTATGAGGGTACACAGTTTAAAAGCAAACAGGTGGTTTCGCAAATACACAGGGAGCTGGCATCTGTCCATTTCTGTGAGGGAGATTACCATATAGTGTGCTACAAACAGCTACAGATGCATATCAGTGCGTACAGTCTTCTATATAATCTGTGGTATTTACTGCAGAGACTTTTGTTCCCAGAATATAAAAGTAGCGCCTCGTCCCAGGGAAAATAAGCAGCACCGTACTCTGGGTTTAGCATTGAAAATGTCGGGAAAAAGTACTTAAAATATCTCCTCAAACAAAAATCGCCCCAGTGTGGATGGGGGGCTTAGGTTTTACTATTTATCCGAGCTCTTGGGCATTGTAATTTCTAAGAAGAAAACAGTAACTAAAATTGTCAAATTAAAGTATTGGCCATATTTCTCACTGAACTTTTATATCCCCTATATACCTACCCACCACTGCCAAATGTCACTGCTATATGAGGGATAAGGAAACGTCTACACAGCATCTGAAAAAGGAGGGATGTTTGATCTTCTATATGTTTAAGTACCACTTACCACATACGGCACATCATAAGTTCTAACACTCTGTGTGGATAGACATTTTGCCCTTTAACCAAAAAGGCTTTTAAAGGGAGATGACGATAGATTTTCTAACCAAATGAAACTATTAATAATACTACAATTATTTAATTAACCATCTATAACCAAACAAATATACTTAAAAATAAACTTTTTTTTTTGTTACCCTTTTACATATGTCATGCTACCAGCCTGCAAAATGAACTCTCAGCCTCGAGGTTGCTTGGCACTCAAATTTTATGGTACAGCCCTGGTGTTAATATAAGAAGTGGTATTGAAACAGTGGGTATTCAAAAATTATATCTGCATTCAAAGGAGAATTAACCTTAAGGCATGGATGTGAAATTGTGCTGATATCTATGCAGCCTAATATCACATGGAGAAGGAGGGGGGGGGGCAGTACCTGAATGGGGATCTAGCATGCTGTGTGCCTCTTGAAAGTAGAACTAAAAAGTGTGAGAGGAAGTCAGTGCTGTAAATCATTTGCTTGTGTAACACAGTCGGTACAACAGAGCGGAATACAGGGACACTTTTATGCAACACCAGAGGTCGAACTCAGTGCATCGCTCTGAAGGGTAACTTAAATTTGAAGATTATACAATTTGGGGAATATGGAGAGATGAAAAATGTATCAACTGCAGTTTCCTGGTAAATGTCTGGTTTGAACTGAACACCATGTAATGCAACAGAATGGCTGTGTTTAAATAAGGTATTCTGGATCCAACAATACAAAAAGAAAGATGGAAAAAAAAATCAATGCCTATCCTGTGGTCTGAGGGGGGGTTTGTTGTTGTTTTGTTTTTTTTACAACCTTTTCAGCAGCTGCTGTATGAAACTGGACCTGTCTCTCACCTAGCTGTTTATTTTTACCTTCTTTGGAGAATACAGTCACCTTTGTTTGTTCAATTCTGTATGTCTCCTCTGGAAATTGATCTCATCCCTTGTCTGTATAGTCTATCTCTACTGTCTATCTACCCTTCTGTCTACGGTTCTGAAGAAAATGTACCTTAAATTAATTTAAAAAACCATCACAAATGCATTCATAGAACTTTTGCCTCAGTGCAATGATACACTGGATCTGAAATCAAACAATCAAGATATGACAGAATAATAGACAAAAATATTGCAGTATCCATTTTGGATTTAAAGCAAACCAGCAATCTTACATAAAAATGTGTAAAAGCAAGACTGGTTCATGTATATAAAACATAGTTTCACAATAAAGGCACAAATTTCAAACAATATTTACTGTGTATATATTGTGCCAGTCAAAAGCCCTGGGTGAGGTTTGGGCATGTCCTACTGAGAGGAGGCCCCGGACATGCTGGAGACATTCTACACTATATTGCCAAAAGTATTCACTCACCCATCCAAATCATTGAATTCAGGAATTCCAGCTATTTCCAGGGCCACAGGTCTATAAAATCAAGCACCTAGGCATGCAGGCTGCTCCTACAAACATCAGTGAAAGAATGGGTCGCTCTCAGGAGCTCAGTGAATTCCAGCATTGGTACCGTGATAGGATGATACCTGTGCAACAAGTCCAGTTGTCCCTCACTACTAAATCTTCCACAGTCACAATCAACTGTTAGTGGGATTATAATCAAGTGGAAGCAATTGGAAATGGCAGCAACTCAGCCACAAAGTGGCAGGTCACTTAAAATGACTTAAAATGAGTGTGGTCAGCTGATGCTGAGGTGCACAGGGTGCAGAGGTCACCAAGTTTCTGCAGAGTCAATGGCTACAGATTAGCATAGAGAGCTTCATGGACTAAGTCTCCATAGCTGAGCAGCTGCATCCAAGCCTCACATCACCAAGCGCAATGGAAAGTGTTGGATGCAGTGGTGTAAAGCACACCACCGCTGTAGAGCAGTGGAGACGTGTTCTCTGGAGTGATGACTCACGCTTCCCCGTCTGGCAATCTGATCAACAAATCTGGGTTTGATGGTTGCCAGGGGAACGGTGCCTGTCTGACTGCATTGTGCCAAGTGTAAAGTTTGGTGGAGGGCTGGGGGGGGATTATGGTGTGGGGGTGTTTTTCAGGAGTTAGGCCACAAAATCCATCCGTCCATCCATCCATCCATCCATAGTTCCTTTCACTGGAACTGAAGGGGAAGTACCACGACTGCAATGGTTCATGTGACATTTTGGTGTAACTGTGTGAAGTTGCATAGTAATAACTGTAAATGCAGTTTTGTAGTGTTGGTCCCTCATTGTTATTCTCAGTGTATAATGTGAAGTCCAGTCTCTTCTTGTCTGAGGGTGGTGTTGACTTTTGGCTGTTCCCGATAGTACTGGGGTGGGCAGGGGGAACATTAAGGTGGATAGAGGAGGAAGAGCGGCGGGTGCGGGATGAGGATTTGAATTAGTTCGACTAGATAAGGAGGGGCGAGGCTGTGGATGGCTTTGAATGTGAACAGGAGGATTTTGAACTGAATTCTGATGAGCAATGACTCTTTTTGGGAGTCATTGCTAATAAAGCCACATTCTTGGGGTTGAGAAGAACACAAAGATTGCAAAACTGATTTTTTTTTTTTTGTCTCATTGTTCAGCATTGGCACTGGGAGTGGGACAAAAAGGAGACAGAGACCCACGGATGAGGAGATCACTTTGCATTTGTAATTTCTATTTGTACATCAGAGGAGTGCAGATTTAATAGCATTAAATTGGCACTAATGGCCCCTCCTTTTGGGTGGCTACTATATATAGAGTGGTCTCGGGTAAAATAGGCCACTTGAGGTTTGAGTGTCTTAGCTCTTAAAAAGTTAACAATCACTGGCTACAAATGATTTCAGCTGCTACAACACTACTTGATATTTAGCATTTGATTGTATTGGTCTGAGGTTGCTAAGATGCGCAGGGCAATACTTCTACATGAAGAGTGGCCTGACATATGGAATTTTACTTATCAATAAAAAGGTTGATAAATCAATAATAAAAAAAAATGAACATCCATAAGTAATAATTCTGAATCCATGTCCTGATATACTCTGTTACATAAAATGTCCCCGTCTGTGGGGAATCGGCGGCACAACGGATTTATGTACACAGCAGACAGTGATGGTGGAGAGTGTCGCTAGTCGCTGTGCTAACGTACCTGCTAAAGTTTCCTTGTTCCACCGTGAGAATCAATCCAGTGTTCAACATTTGTTCCATATGAATTTTCTCCCAGGTTGTTTGCGCCCCACCTGTCATGACATGCTCCCCCCACAGCTTGAGAAACACTATTTTAAGGCAATTTACATGCAATGTTTCATTGTTATTTTAGAAATATCTTGAAATATCTCTGTTTCACTTTGTAGTTTAGCTGGCCCGTTTTTTGCGGCTCACCCGGCCCATTTAACCTAATCATTTAAAAACTGTGTGAGACAGTTGATATTTCAAAATCAGTAGGCCCTATACAATTATACTCAGTTCAACACCGAAATTTTAAGTTCACCCTACTGTCCAATTTATGAAACATGCACACTGGCCAGTTTTCCAGTTTTGTTCATACCTTTGTATATATGCTAGTAAGTAACAATCAGTAAAAATCATAGACAGCATAAATGATGGACATAGTGGTGTCAACTACGGTTTCCACATTCGCATTTCGAAGCTTCACTGTTACCATTTTGGCCACCTTTATAATTTTTTTAAGCCAGAAATTACCTTATTAGGATGAAAGGATGGAATGCTAATTCCATTCCATCCGGCTAGCATTAACTAGCTTTTTCAGCAAGCTGCCTTCTGTAACAGCATGAATGTAAAGCATAGACTCATATATCATCTAATTAGTGTAAAGTAACAGACTAATAATACATAGGAGAATTTCACTCACCAAAACTAACTCCCTTTCAGAGCCAGTCTCAAGCAACCCCTAGAGGAACTACAGTTTTTGCCATTTATGAATTGCTTCATTTTCAGCTCCGGAAGTTGCCCCTTCTTCTATATCTACAGACTCTTGCTCACTACCTGCAATCCGCTTATTACCATGCTCCATTTCTCTATATGAGCAAACATGTTTACTTCAGGATAAAGTGGAGAGAGTGACAATGTTGCAAAAGAAACGTGCACACAAAAAAGCAGAGGAAAGGGAAATAATAGTGTCTGAGGAGGAAGCCAGAAAAGGTGCACTTTTCCAAAGTGTCTCCAAGGGATTGACGACATTTTAAAAGTGAGGCTTTGGCTGAAATAACAGAGGTGCTGAATATTGTTTCCCCTGAGATACTCACTGTTGCTTGAGTCAACAAAAAAAAAAGTTTTGACATCAAAGAAGAAGAAAAGAAGATGAAGAAAAGACTAACAGAAAAAAGACAAAGCAGGATGAGAAGCACCTAATCTGTCAGCCCAGGAAATTCATAGCAATTAATGAAAAATATCTACACTGCTCAAAAAAAAAAAGGGGGAACACTTAAACAACACAATATAACTCCAAGTAAATCAAACCTTCTGTGAAATCAAACTGTCCACATAGGAAGCAACACTGATTGACAATCAGTTTCACATGCTGTTGTACAAATGGAATAGACAACAGGTAGAAATTAATGGCAATTAGCAAGACACACTCAATAAAGGAGTGGATCTGCAGGTGGGGACCACAGACCACTTCTCAGTACCTATGCTTTCTGGCTGATGTTTTGGTCACTTTTGAATGTTGGTGGTGCTTTCACACTCGTGGTAGCATGAGACGGACTCTACAACCCACACAAGTGGCTCAGGTAGTGCAGCTCATCCAGGATGGCACATCAATGCGAGCTGTGGCAAGAAGGTTTGCTGTGTCTGTCAGCGTAGTGTCCAGAGGCTGGAGGCGCTACCAGGAGACAGGTCAGTACACCAGGAGACGTGGAGGAGGCCGTAGGAGGGCAACAACCCAGCAGCAGGACCGCTACCGCCGCCTTTGTGCAAGGAGGAACAGGAGGAGCACTGCCAGAGCCCTGCAAAATGACCTCCAGCAGGCCACAAATGTGCATGTGTCTGCACAAACGGTTAGAAACCGACTCCATGAGGATGGTATGAGGGCCCGACGTCCACAGATGGGGGTTGTGCTCACAGCCCAACATCGTGCAGGATGCTTGGCATTTGCCAGAGAACACCAGGATTGGCAAATTCGCCACTGGCGCCCTGTGCTCTTCACAGATGAAAGCAGGTTCACACTGAGCACATGTGACAGACGTGACAGAGTCTGGAGACGCCGTGGAGAGCGATCTGCTGCCTGCAACATCCTTCAGCATGACCGGTTTGGCAGTGGGTCAGTAATGGTGTGGGGTGGCATTTCTTTGGAGGGCCGCACAGCCCTCCATGTGCTCGCCAGAGGTAGCATGACTGCCATTAGGTACCGAGATGAGATCCTCAGACCCCTTGTGAGACCATATGCTGGTGCGGTTGGCCCTGGGTTCCTCCTAATGCAGGACAATGCTAGGCCTCGTGTGGCTGAAGTGTGTCAGCAGTTCCTGCAAGATGAAGGCATTGAAGCTATGGACTGGCCCGCCCGTTCCCCAGACCTGAATCTGATTGAGCACATCTGGGACATCATGTCTCGCTCCATCCACCAACGTCATATTGCACCACAGACTGTCCAGGAGTTGGCGGATGCTTTAGTCCAGGTCTGGGAGGAGATCCCTCAGGAGACCATCCGCCACCTCATCAGGAGCATGCCCAGGTGTTGTAGGGAGGTCATACAGGCACGTGGAGGCCACACACAATACTGAGCCTCATTTTGACTTGTTTTAAGGACATTACATCAAAGTTGGATCAGCCTGTAGTGTGTTTTTAACCTTTAATTTTGTGTGTGACTTCAAATCCAGGCCTCCATTGGTTAATAAATTTGATTTCCATTGATGATTTTTGTGTGATTTTGTTGTCAGCACATTCAACTTTGTACAGAACAAAGTATTCAAGGAGAATATTTCATTTCATTCAGATCTAAGATGTGTTATTTGAATGTTCCCTTTATTTTTTTGAGCAGTGTATATTCTCCTGCATTAGTTTGAATTGCACCTAGAAATTAGCCTGTAAGTGATGATACCCAGCAAGTACAAAAGAGAAGAGACAAGAAAAGAATGCATACTATAATATTCTAATTCTCAGTTTGTGTTTTACAGTGTTTTAAAAAACTGTAAAAAAAAAAAAATTAAAATGATATATTATTAAAAAATGATTATTACTGACTGTGAATGAGGACTATTGTTTTTGTGTTATGTTCTTCTTTATTATTTGTGTTATTATGTACCTGTCAGTTTGTGTATTGTGTTTACTCCTCCATACCTGGAGATGGTGCTGACCATTGGTTGGAGACAGAAGGGTGCCCGCTATGGGTGTGTCCAAATTCAGGGGCTGCATCCTTCAAAGGATGCATCTGACATCACAGCAAGGTGACAAAGACCATCCAAATTTTGAAGACTCATTCAAATGCAGGTCAGGTCTATCCTTCACAGCCCACCCGATCCCAAAATTCACTGTGCAGCGAAATTCAAAAACGACAATGGTGGAGGAGTTATCGTCCAAAAACAATTATTTCTTTGACACAAAATAATTTTTTACAAAGATTTAAGTGTGAATGTAGATGTGTAAACCTCAAATATCTCCTCAGTTTATCAGGATATCACTTAATTTCAAAAGTGCTCTGACATTTTCAGAAATGTCCATTCCCGCTGGTCTAACAGCCAGCTCGCCTCGCCAGCCATTAGCTGACTGACAGTCGAGGCTTACTATACCCAGAGAGAACGTTTGACTCCTGCAACTGTTTTCACAGTCCCTGATGGCTTTCACCACTGAGTGGAAGTTAAACACAGATATTATTCACTCAGATCATATCTAATGGTTGATGTTTGGTTTATTTCCGTGTTTTATTTGTTCCTGTGCAAATCGGTTTAGCTGTGAAGCTTCATAAATGGATCGTTTTATTTAACTTTAATGTCCTACTGGAGAGCTGTCAGTCTACGGAATGAATTGAATGAATGGAAATGAATCATTCGCTCATCTTTATTCTTTGATGTGCCGTGATGATGGTACAACTGCTGCAGTTTCTCAAGGATTAAATGAACTGAAAAATAAATTTAAAAAAAAAAAAAAAGAAAAATAAATAAAACAAAAGTTTGAGCTCCATTTTAACAGCTTCTTTTCTACAGTTGTCATGTTTGCTAGGCGACAGGAGCTATGCTGACGTGAGGGCGAGAAAGACTAGACCATCCAATTTCACTCTCTCTTCCGGCAATTGCGGCCTCCAAAGGACCCAGTCTGCGCAGAGTGGGTCCCTCAAAGGATGCAACCTCTGAATTTGGACACACCGGATAAACTGGTACCTGCCAAGATCAACTTGGCTCTCACTACTTCCTGTTTCTAACTAGACTGTGCTGTGTGTATAAGCATGTTGTTACGTCCCCATCAGAGGTCTAGGGATGAGGGGAGTAACATAAGGCTGGATGGAAGAACAAGAGGAGACTTTTTGGGGTGATTTAGAGCTTTATTGCCAGGTGACATTAGGGAAGCATGAATATAACTTCAGGGAGAGCCAAGGCCAACATAACAAACAAAACAGCCCTAAACTAGAAAAAGAAAACCCCATCAACTACCTAACTAAATAAAACGAAAGGCATACAAACCTACACCTCAGCTCCCTGACAAACAGCAAAAAACATTAGAAAAGGGTATATCATCAAACAAAATGGCAGCTCTCCCCTACCGGCTTCCACAGGGCACTAAAGCAAACAAGGATCAAAGTAAGATTAACAAACCAGGCAGCAATTAACCAAAAAACATAATATACACAAACAGGTACAAAGCAGTGTATACCAATTACCACCCCATGGCAAAAAGCCCTGAGGCACACCTGCAGCTCGCTTATATAGGCCCCGCAGAGCAGCAATTGGCTGCAGGTCCCTGTCTCCAGCCAATGACAGCCTGACAACAGGAGTGAGGGCTGGGGAAGGGTGGATCCCACACAACAGGTCCTGGAAGCAGCATAACACTTATTAGGATGGCAACAAAGGAATGTAACAATGTGCATAGCATTAGCTATTTTGTACATATTGGAAGTATCTTCCTTTAAAAGAACAGACTTGGTAGCTATAGAAGTGAGTAGCATTTTTCTTTTAATACTTTTTTTCCTGTTTAGGCTAGAGAGACAAGTAAGAGGCCTGTATTTTATTTTGGATTTTCATGGTGGTAGGAAAGTATGTTGTTTGACGTTTTTGCTGTGGCCACTCTATTTTCTGCGTTTGAAGATAAATAAACTGGTCTATTTGTGACTGCAGACCTCTCTGTGGCACTGGTCCTTCCAGTGCCACAGGGGAGTCCTGTTTGTGTTGTGCTCTGGTTTCCCCTTGGCTGGGGCACAACAACCTGTTTGATTAATCTTTTTCAAGAAAAAAATAAAAATTGTCTCAATTGACAATATATTATTTTAAGGTAGTTTAAACAGTAAATTGTGTTTTATCATGAGAATTCGCTGTTGTAATTTTTTTATTCACTAAATGTATAAGATTATATGGCATCGTCCTGTCTGCTGACTTGGAGCTTTCAACTTCTGTTGCAGAATACTTTGGATTCTGTTGTCATTGGTTTTGTAGTATGTCACTGAATCTGAATAGCAATAAAAGTTCTAGTTTTCTAAACTTCAAAAGTCCAGCTGCTTCTATCAACAGTCACATTAATAAACAGGAGTAAACAGTTCAACTGCCAGCCGTGCATGATCTTGCCATAAAACTGCATACATCATGTTTGACAGATGATGTGGTACTGTATGTTTCATACCACTAGACCTTCCTTTTTCTTTCCATCATTCTCACAGAAGTCAAACTTGGTTTGCTCATATTCATTGCCATCATTGTCACTTTCCTCTTGAATAGGAATGAGCTGTTACAGCAGCTCTATTGTTCACTGTCTTGTTAATGTAAAATAATGGATACAAGTTAAATGTCAGCTTTTCAAAATAGTCTGGTTATGGTCACTAAAAGCAAGCATAATATTACTGAAAACATCTAGATTGAATATTTCTTTGTCTTAATTTTTTTCCTACTTTTTCAAAAGAGGTGAGTTTTTATTCAGATAACATTTGAGCTATATTTCTGACAGTGGAAGAATTTAAGACTGTGCTGAAGTTCAGCTGTGCCTCTATGTATCTGTTTTATGTCAATATAATATAATCTGTTCTTATGTCTATGCTGTGATTAAACCTAGTTATAATTGATTAGCTCATTAGCATGTTTGGACCATCTTATCTGTAATTTTACAGCAGTCTTTTTTCTGATAGCGCTGTTGAATTTGTATTGTTCCACTGCTGTGTGAACAACATTAGGAGTCTTGGGACAAAGCAACAATGGACAGCTTGCAATGGTTTCTCTTTGCATGCAGCTTGAATAATTGATGCCTTGATTGCCTGGGTATTCACGGACAGAAAAAGGCTTTTCCTATTCTCTGTCTAACACACTGCTTGAATCTTAAATAGTCCTCCCCAGTGGTACAATGCACATGGAACAAGTTATGTGGCTTACAGACACTATACAGCCACTGTCCTTTATCATCAGATTACCTCAAGTTGCCGTTATAAGACAAAACAATGTGATAAATACATTTTATTCAGTGTGTGCTACTTTAGGCTGTAAAATATCACAATCACCACTCTAAAAAGATACTCAACCTTGGCTGCATCATATTCAAGGAGTTTTTTTTTTGTTTCTTTTTAATCTCAATAGCAGTTTTGCAGCTGTATCTCTTTTCCGAGCTATAGATGCTCTATACACTTAACTACCCTTTGGGAGGAAATATTTTGCTCTACTTGAGATGCATGTCATAAACTGTGCACCTTATCTGTGGTGACCTTGCAGAATCTCACGCTCCAAGGAAGCATTAACTGGCTGTGTTTGCCTCTGCTGCTCTATAGTTATTTATTCATGTTCCCACTCTGCTGGTGTATAAATCCCATAATTAAAGGGGATTTGTGTACAAAGAGCAGCAATGTGCTGGAGGCTCTTAATGGAGAGAATTAGTGGTGAAGAGCACCATGCTGCACGAGGCTCTTTACAGCACAAAGAGACAGCAAATGCTTTATGTGACCAACAGCTTCGGCGTGATAACAATCTCACCGCTGGTGTCACAGCATAATAGACTGAATTGTCTCTGTGCGATATGAACATGCTAGAGGCCCCATTGACTGACCATTAAATAATTAAACTGTCAATCCTTTGTCCTTAAAGGCCAATTGCCTGACCTGATATTACATAGTCCGTTGATGTGTAATGGCTTTCTTTTCAGATCTCGCCATCAGTTAGATAATTCAGAATGAAACTATACTGTTGATGTGACGTCTTTCACACCTCCTTGACCTAATGTATTTAATTATGACTTGGAAAAAAAAACATTCAATTTCTGTATACTTTTGTGTTATGTGTTTAGCTTTAAATTGCCACTATACCTGCTACAGTACATGTATTAGTGTTTTTATTGTCATTTTCAACACATTAGCATTTAGCTCAAGGCATCTAGTCCCTACACGAAGCACAGAACTGCTAGAATGGCTGCAACTCTCAGTCTTACTAGAAAACTGGATTTAAATGTATAAATGTATTAAATATTTGAGATAGGTATGCAAGGCCAAATTTGGTCTTCATGGTTTTGGTTTTCACATCCTTTGCTTCTCAACAAATTACACAGCTGATATCAAAAAACTTTTTCAGCTTGAATATTTCATTCATGATTTCATGTGCAATTTCAGCTGTCTCTTAAATAGTCTGAGCAGTATTCTAGAAATGTGATCAAATTTACATCTCAAGTCTTTAGCGAGCTTATTCAATTAAGTCAAGTTTCAAAGTAGTAAAAATGAAAGAAGTATCAAGTCATTTTTTTGTGACTTAAACCTGATTTGCGTCTAAGCATCACTACTGTGCACATTTAGCTTGTCTGACAGAATTCTGGGGAATGCAGAGAAACACAAAGTGAGATAGATGAAACGGGCTGAAAAATATGCATAACAAAGATGTAAATTACAATATTTGCACACAAAACAGCTCCTGCATTGCTTTCAACATCAGGGTTGCTGCCAGAGTGTCTGAGGCTGCGAGTTAATTCAGATGAAAGGAAGTCTCAGGCATGTTTTTCTAGAAAAAAAAAGGAAAAGATGAAGGTTATAAAGGTGTCTGAACTGTATACAGAAGCTGCACTGTACAGACACCCAGTCAACATCTCCAGTGATTGGTAGACAGAGATATGACCACACATATCATAGGGAGGTGATACCCATCTGGGAGCGGAAAGAGGGGGAAAAGTGTGTCTTTGCTCATCAAGCCATGTTTTGGCCTGGGGGCAACGGTGCCACTGTGACTCTCAAGTCAGCCAGTCAAGGCTAGAGAACCAGGGACACAAACAGATAACTAGTGCACAGAGAAAGATCGCAAGAAGGAAAGAAGGAAAGTGGGAGATGGGATGAGCAAGGAGGCTTCATCCCAGGATGAGTCACGTCTCCTTATATTGTCTGCTGCAAGCAGTGCACACTGCGGGGAATAACAGAGCTGTTGATATGGGAGTTTCCCCAAGCTTGCTGCATAGCTCAGGGCAGATGTGGAAAAATACACACAGACAGGAAGCCACACACGAATAAATGCAATACAGTGATTCCAAATATGATTTTCAAGTATATACCTGCAGATGCTGAGATTTTTAATATATTCCATCCTCATAATTGGCACATATATTATGTAAATAGGACACTCCAATATCAAATGAAGCACGTTAAAACATTTTGCATTATGTTTAAGCCACAATCCATTCTGAAACTTGGAAAAGGAAATACAACTCTTTCCTTCTTGGGCCCCTCTGTCCCAAAGATAGTTCTCCCAGCAGAAGGTTATCTTTATTTCTCTCAGCTATGTTATTTTCACCATTTTGACCAACTGACTTCTAAAATTAGAGTAAACAACTGAAGTGCCTACCATCACAGGCATAGACTAGTGTTGATATTGGGTACTGCTGGTGAGGACTTTGCATCCTCGATATCTTTTTTGGTATTTTACCATTAACAAAATACACAGATGACATAGCCAGTGGTTAAACTATGATATCAAAAAAATACACAGAGATGCATTTTAATTTTTTTAGGCTGTGCCTGAAACCTGAAATAGGATGCAAGAATTTTAAGTGAATTCAGGGCTTTTAGTATGAACCTAATCATTTTAGTGTGCATTGTATTTCTGGAGGAATACACCGGCATACATGTCATGCAATACAGTGCAATATTGATGCACATAACAGACATTACTATCAGGATCGTACGTGTATTCATTCCCTAAAGAACAGAGAGACAGACATACAGATATTTCATATTTTTAGTGGGATGAAATTGGCAATAACAGTAAGCTAGTTTATTTTAAATTAACTAATTTTCAAGCACAAGCTTTTAGGATTGTTGTACAAATTTGATTGTGAGCAGGTATCAAAAAAATAAACAGGAGAGCAAAAACAACTGTTGGAGTGATATGAACACTGCATCACCTCAGCATTAATAATGTGCTGCAGATGTTTGACTTTCAGTTCAATTCAATTTTACAACAAACAGACAACTGTGAGATTTCTCACAGTGTTACTGGAGGCCAAAGTAATGCCATCCAGAGTAAGAATCTGGTTAGACACCAGTTTCTAAGATTTGTGGGGGTGAGTACAAGAACTTCAATTTTATCTGAATTTAGAAGCAGGAAGTTAGAGGTCATCCAGGCCTTTATGTCTTTAAGACATTCCTGCAGTTTCACTAACTGATGTGTGTCATCTGGCTTCATGGATAGATAAAGCTGAGTATCATCTGCATAACAATGATAATGTATGCAATGCTTTCTAATAATACTGCCTAAGGGAATTCTGTATAGTGCAAATAAAATTGGTCCTAGCACAGAACCCTGTGGAACTCCATAATTAACCTTAGTGTGTGAAGATGACTCCACATTTACATGAACAAATTAGAATCTATTAGATAAATATGATTCAAACCACTGCAGTGCAGTACCTTTAATACCTATGGCATGCTCTAATCTCTGTAATAAAATGTTATGGTCAACAGTATCAAAGCTGCACTGAGGTCCAACAGGACAAGCACAGAGATGAGTCCACTGTCAGAGGCTGTAAGAAGCTCATTTGTAACCTTCACTAATGCTGTTTCTGTGCTGTGATGAATTCTGAAACCTGACTGAAACTCTTCAAATAAACCGTTCCTCTGCAGATGATCAGATGAGGAGTCTGATTAAGATAAGACTATCTGGAAGCCAGGCAGCCGGTTAGCTCACAATTGCTTTCCCTTCCTATAAATTTTACCAACAATAAGATCCTCTAAACCATTAAACTGTTTTTCCACATGCCAGGCAGTGTTTATGGCCCCTTTAGTGCGCCCCATTACATACACATTAGGTGACGGCATCCTGTGTCAGACTTTGCCTTCAAGAGCTTTTTAGAGTGGTTCCTGTACTGAAGTTCAAATTAAAGCTGGGTATGTGGCTACACCACAGTAATCTATGTTCACGTGGTCTTTATTGTATTCCCACTGATGCATTTTACAGTATGTTTCACATCTGTATATTATAGTGCTGCATTTTATAGGGAACTGTTTGCTTAAATGCATGACTATGAATATGGTCTGTCTTGTATATTGTCCATTTGGGGACAAAAACAACAGCATTGACCAGGAGTTGTGCACCACGGATAGTGCTAATGTTTTACGTGAAAAGCAGCTCTTGTGTAGTTATGCTTATGAGGCTCTGTAGAGAGGATGGTTATTGAGTGACAGAGATGATTTACAGCAATGGGATAGACAGTCAACAGTCCTACGCTATCACCAGGGTCCCTGTTGTGAGTCTGAAAGCAAACTGACGACTGCTCAGTGGTTGGTTAAGTATTCAAAAGGGTTTTTAACACAAAACCTGATGTTTTCTGCATTATCAGTGGGGTTAAAACAACTCTACATCCTTATAGCTGGCTGCACTGATATATCAGACAGTTCATCCTCAAAAAGAAATTTCAGCTTCATGCAACATTGGCCATTATGGATAGGGCCAGTGCTCCTATTGATCAGTACAAAGACTATCCACACCAAATATATACCGTATAAAGACATATAGACCATAGCAACATCACAAAAGAAAAGACCAGATAATTACATAATCAACACATGCAATCAGAAAGATATTTTTTCACTTTAAAAAAACAAATGTTTCTTTTTCTTAATTTTCCGCCTTTGTGTGTGTGTGTGTGTGTGTGTGTGTGTGTGTGTGTGTGTGCGTGTGTGTGTGCGTGTGTGTGTGTGGGGGGGGGGGGGTTGAAGCCAGCTCTAAATGAAAAAAACTTTGAAACATTATCAATTGCAGTGGTTGTTAATTTGCGTGCCATTAAATTTTCTCTAATTGGTTTGTTCCTGATCACATGACAGATTAATGAGCTTATTACTGAAAATCTTGCAAGAATGTCAGTGAGGGCACAAAAAGCAAAGCTCAAAGTTGCTAAAATGCTTAGTATTTCTGGTTGGTCATCTTAGATTACACACAGAAATCTAAACAATTTTTAATATGTAACTATAACAACATTTCTTATTATCTGACTGCTTGTGTTTTGTTGGGGTTCTTGTTTTCAGATTCCCAACATCTGCATGAAGGCCGTTGGATTTAAAGTAGGTGAAAAAGAGTCAGGAAAACAAAATCACAGCCACAGCTAACGGTTTTATTAATAAACTGACCAAACACACAAACAACAGCAGTCACAGTTGTTTAATAAAGGGTGGACAGAAGGTAAGTCAGAAGGGAAAAAGAAAATTGTTCTTTCAGAGAAGAATAAACAAATGGTCCACACGCTGGCAAAATAATCTATTATAGGTCTATTATTATAATAGATTTGTGAAATGTTTTCTGTTATCTATTATCATGATTATATTATTATTATTATAGGAAACATTAAATAAATGTGTTCCTTGCATGTACACAGGCTACTTAAAATTATGTTTTTTTCCAAATATGCCAGTTTAAGAATATCTCCAATATATCCCAATATAATCAACAAAATAATCTCTAAGTTTCATTCTTTCAGCCTGAAGTTGCTCTCATTAAAAAGTAAAACTTATTTAAAATTTTAAACTGTTCTGGCTCAAACTTGACGGGGATCTACTGAGATGGATTTCAGAGCCACCAGATTCCTTAAAATCAATGAAAATGCTGGTTTTAGGGAATCCTGAAACTGTGAAACAGCACAGGCCATGTCTGGGACAGCGTTGCAAGAGACAGTCCGGTGGGAACCATGACACTGTCACAAGAATTGTCTGTGTTCCTACCACATGTGCCAGGCGGCTGCTGGTCTTTGAGGGATCGTGGTGGAATTGTGAAACACTGAAATAGTAAAACAGCATGGTTCACATAACGGACGAGCTGCGGCATGGTGGTGGAGTGGTTAGCGCTGTCTTCAAGGCGAGAAGGTTCCTGGTTCAAAGCCTGGCTGGGGTCTTTCTGTGTGGAGTTTGCAAGTTTGACCCACTCTCCAAAGACATGCATGTTAGATTGATGGTGTCTTGAGAGATCTCCTCCCAGATCTGGAGCAGGGTATCACTGACCTCCTGGACTGTCTGAGGTGCGACCTGGCAGTGTCCGGCAAGCGTGGAGGCCAGTCAGTAGTATCAGTTTCTTCATCCTCCAGGAACTGCCTGCATAATCTCACGATGAGGTCAGGCATTGTCCAGCACCAGGAGGAACCCAGGCCTCACTGTTCCGGTGTAGGGTGCAGCAATAAACAAATTTGCTCTGCTTAATAATTTTGTATCAAATGTAACTGATGCATTTGTATAAAAAACAAGCTGGCCTCTATCCTACTTGTCTGGCAGGAAATGATAAGAAATCAAGCTTGTTCTCCTGCAAAGCATGTTCCAATCAATGATTAACATTCAATGTCTAAATATTATGATTATGTCTTTTATGCCTTTTAATTGTGACTATAATCCATGGGATTTGATGATTTCTTAAAATAAAACCCCAAAAACTGGGAAACAGCAGTACCTGGTGAGCATAGGGAAGAGAACAATAAATAGCCTGCCTACAAGAAACACCTACAACACAGCTTGAAAAATTACAGAGAAAACAATGTTGCAAAGTGCATAAGACGCAGATTTTCAGAAGACATGTTTTTCTTTCCCTGGATTTTCTCTTTATCCACTGCCCTCCTCGTGTCTCATTTCAATTCCCTTTTCCTCCTTTGCTCTCCTCTCTCCACTTCACCGCTCCGATACCACAGAAAATAACACTCAAGCATGTTAGCTTTTCAACTTTTGGCGTATCATTTAAAGCTATATATTGGTCAGGGTTAGGCTTAGCTGTCCTTAGTCAACACTACATGGCATCAAATGACATGAAAAACAGACGCTGTATTGACATGCAAAATAAATAAATACAGTTTTCATGTTGTTCCTATGCCTTTCCATGATATGAGAGTGTAACACCATATTTTTACCACGATCACCTCTGCCTTTGTCTGTTTATCCTTCTCTCCAGGACAGATGAGGTGAACAAGATTATTCTTCTTTGAGCCCAAGATGGTTCTCTATCTACCAAGGGCATCGTTGTATGTGAATAATGTCTGAAGTGAGGAGTAAATATCTTTCCATGACAAGCTGTTTGGATTGGTGCTCATGTGCAATCTGATGCTTTATGTATCACAGCTTAGTCTGTCTGGCTGCTAGCCTTGCTGGTGAAGGGTTGGCCTGTCAGTGCCTCTGAAACACTGAGAAGGAAAAAGGGGCTTATCAGGGCAGACAAAGAACTGCAATGTAGCCCAAAATGTCACTTTGACTCTGAGTTGTTCTGATGAAGTGCCTCGCTGAGGTAATACATCTGATATCGTGCAGATTTAAAGAAAAAAAATATGTCCATTTAGGCATGTGGATCAATTTAGGGGCTTATATTACTGGGAGATTAAAGGCAAGAGATTGGTATCATGTTAATCCAGCACAATTACATGCTCCAAATAACCCATCAGCGGAGGTCAAATTTTACACAAACGCCACATGTGATTAAGTTGAATTAATGTCACACAATGACCTTGCAGAGTACAACATTTTTTGAGTTCATCAGGATTATTAAAATCAGCCTCCTGGCTTTACTTTGAGTTCTAATGGTCACGAGCCATGAATTGTTTGCTCTGAGATAATGCGGGGTCTGAATCCATTTATATAGTCCATTTGCAGCCTCCCATATTTACCTAACACAAACCAGTGAAACCATTCAACAGAGGTGAACAGCGAAATCACATCACTCTTCTCAGCAGAATACGGATAAGCATTCATCCATTAAAACTATTTGTCAAAGAGGTTTCAGTTAAGGGCATCTGAGAGGGCACCACTGACAACCTCCTTATATGCCTCGTCTCGTTGTCATAAACATTCAAACATGAGGCTCCAGTTTGTAGGAGTTCTGAAGCCCATTTTTGCCTTTATAAAACAGCAAGCATTTTAATGTGGTTAGTGGCAGCCACCAGTTATGGCGCTTAATTCTGGGAGCAGTCTATTGCTAGTTTAACTGCAGTGAGAAGCACAGGAAAACACCCACATGCACAAAAACTTTTTCAAGTGCTACGCTACGGTTACCTAACAGACATTTGTGGGCCCATAAAAGCAGGGATTTAACTTGGATTTAGAAATTAGCGATTCCTGCAGAGTCGGTGTGGGGGGGGGGGCAACAATCATCCGCTGTGCTCCTGCTTCATAAAGTAAGCCATTTATATAACTTAAAGACACAAATACAAACACAGACGTGGACTAATTTGTTGGTACCCTTCCACCATAAATGACAACGGCATGGACAAAGAAGGTGGTCCCCTTCATTTAATATTTTGTAGCGCCACCTTTTGCACTAATCAGCACCAACAAGACGTCTGCATTTTCCAGCAGGTAGCGTGGCCCCCCCCCCCCTCTCCCTGAGCAAACTGCTCAAACAGTCTCAGGTTTGAAGGACGGCATCACTTTTAGCTGCATGTTTCGGGTCATGATCCTGTAGGAGAACCTATGGCCTGCAACTCAGGCTGACCTGAGGAAACCTACTGGGCAGCATGTTTCAGTCCAGGATGCCTTGCTGGTCTTGAGACTTGGGTAAGGCACAGGGAAACGTGAATCTGCGCTGCACCTGCACCTGTGCCAAAGCAGCCCCGAAACAAAGCCGAGCCCCCTCCGTGTTCCACAGCAGGTATGGTGTTCTTTTCTTTTAAAGCTTCATTTTTACTTCTCTGAACACAGAGCTGAGCCGAGTGGCCAAAAAGCTCCAACTGTGTCTAATCAGACTAAAAAACATTCGTCCAGAAACTTTGTGCATTGTACCGTGTATAACTGTGCATGTCATGATCCTGGGCCGCTGGCCCAGTGCGCCTTATGCTTCACTGAGTTGTGTTTCGAGTTAGGAATTAGGATATTAGGTTATCCTGGTTTTCAGTTATACTTATCTGTGTTTTTCCCCATGTCCTCCTGTTCTGTCCTTGTCCTTAGTTTCACTTCCCGGTGTTTCCCTGTGTGTTGTGTTTAGGTTTGTGTTTTACTCGTGTTTAGGTTTCCTCTGTGTCAGTCCTTTAATACCACGTTTAGTCAGTTCCTGTTTTATTGTGACAGTCTTGTCTCCCCTGTACTTAGTGTTTAGTTTTGCTTCCCCTTGTTTCATTGCTGAAATTATGTGTGTATATATTGTCTGTGTTCTTGTTAGTTCCTTGTCAGGTTGCCGCGTTTAAGTCCGCTGTTCCTGCTGTGCGCCTCATGTCTCGTGTCCACGTCACGTCACATTTAGTTTTGGAGTGGAGGTTTGTGCTGCCGGCTCCCGTCCAGCCCGTCCTTCGTTACACTTCAGTTAATAAAGCTTAAATTCTAAGTAAAGCTTTGGCCTTTGGGGTCCTCGTCCTGCCTGCCGCAGCAGTACTTGGCGGTGCATGTGAGAAATAAACCTTATCTTATCTAATTGCCTATTTCCTGGTCCAGCTCTTCATCTGTCAGATATCTTATCGAATTGGCGAATTCCAGTCTGGCATTTTTTATAGTGGATCTTTGCTGGGCCTTCTTCCCTAGAGCCCATTATTGTTCAAAATGCAGCACATGGTGCGATCAGTAAATGACGTACCTTGGCCTTAGAATTTAGCTTGAATGGTTTTGGGTGGTTTCCTTGGTTTCTACCATCCACGCTATCCTTCTGATCAACCTGGGGTCCCATTTCCTCTTGCACCTATGTCCCGGGAGGTTGGCTATAGTCCCATGAACCATATAATCTTTTTAATATTGGCAACTGTGCTTGCAGGAATAGCCTTTACCTTTAACTAGGATATCTACAGCATTATTTCTAAGCTCCTCAGACAGCTCTATCCTTTACTTTCTCTGGTTCATGTTCAGTGTGGCGCACACAGTGATGCCAAACTACACATTAGCATGTTTTTCCCTTTAAAGAGACTGATTGGCTGATGAAAAACTTGAAGGCATTTGTGATACCAATTAAGGTTTTACACTTGGTTTGAAGCATGACTATAATACAGGGATTAATAGTATCTTTAGGGGCACCAACAAATCTGTCCGTACTATTGTAGCATGTGTTTGTATAATAAAGAACTAATCATTTCTTTTTTACAATTTTACTGCTTTACTCGATCACATAGTAACGGCATTCAGGTATACATTAGACCAACTGCTTTTAACTGAACTTCTCAGGAGAAATAAAGCATCGTTTCAATGAGGAAACCAACAAATTTGTCCATGTCCTTAAAGCTGTTGAGAAACAAAACCCCGAATTGAGGAATTCACTTTAATTTCCCAAATAAATTGACTGAAAGAGCAAATAAATCACACGATCAAACAACTTCAGTTTTCATACATCAACTTTTCACTTTTATGTCTGGATTCAAAGAACTCCCACTCATGTCTGATTCGTGAATGTCACTGTCCGCCCTCACCAACAGATGTTCACCTCCTGCATCCTGAACAGCAAATCTAACACATTAAGCGCTGAGATCTTCAGTGTTGTCTCCACTTATTCACTAATCAGGCGCTGGTTTGGGACTAGTTCATCAACATTGTTTTCTCTGCTAAATTGATACCAGATTAGCGACATAAGGGAGGTTTTAATCAACGAGGGGAACAAAGAGCTGTTTCATTTAGAATTCAATCCTTTGAGTTAAGGACACAAGGTTCACATCAGGTAGCATGTTTCTATTTTATTCTATTTTTTTTCCCCCTTGAATAATATTAGGTGTACAGCTCTATGTTAGTTCACATCCTTTATTTTACTTTCATGTCAACCTTCAGAAAAGACTGAATAAAACTAAATTGTTAAAAGCAGTCTAATTTACTTAAGAACAACATAATATGGGATGTCAAAATAATGATTCATAGCATATCGACTGTGCGGCTTGTTAACAAATTCTCATAGAACCTAACCTCTCGCAGAAACAAAATCACTGAAGTGAAACCTTTTAAAGATTTCAGCTTAGTGATGGATAACAGAGGACTCTTAAAAATCCCAAACCTTCCCGTCAGTGTTGTGTACTGCCAAGAAAAATTGTATCTCCATTCACGGTCCGGATAAAGAGCAGGGGAGGGTTACAGATGGTAATCACCTCAGTAGTGTAGCCTGTCTCCGAGTCTCCATCTAATATGCAACATTGATGACTGATAATACATTATTGATGCTCCATCCTGGCTGATCTTGAAAGGCCAGGTTCGACCAGGCTCATCCATCTCATGGATATTTTAGTACCGTTTCTCCCAGAATATGACTGCTGCACTTGCACAGGTCCAAATGACGAACAAAATAAAGTGCATCAACTGTTGTACTATCAGTGGGATTCGCCTGCTCGGTCACTGTGCAGCTTGAAGCATTTTTGTAATATTTAATCCAAATTTGGGTTTTTTTTTTATAAATCTCTCACTCAGCTCCCACCCATCTGATAATGGGGCCAAGTGACAAAATTTAATGTAAGCTCGCTGAACAAAGCACCATAATGTAACTTACTGCCTTTAACATCTGAAAATATCTAATGTCAAAAGTTGCATTTGACACGTGAAACCTGTCTTGCTTCTGGCAAAAGCGAATTGTGAACATTTGTTTTAACACAGCCTCAAGTGTGGCACACTACAGTACTTCATGGCTGCAAATCACTTGTAATCCCTCTGCAGCACATTACAGTTCTGGTGAATCTGAAATAAATTTCAGGCTCTAGACACGCTGGTGGGAATATCCTCACTGTTCCTCCGTGCATATAAATTTTCAGCAATGCTTGAGGTTAAAGCATTGAGATCTACCTAGATGCAGTGCATTCAATAATCGGGTCATTGTGTATAGACCCCAATCAGTAAGGTCTCATTACACCAACGGTTTTTAAAAGCATCATTCTAGTCTGCAGCTTTGATCTATTTCTTTGTCTTGTCGAACGGCTGACTAGCTTTTTGTTTCACCACCAGACGTGTGTCCTTGTGTGCTGTTGATTCGCTGCATAGAAAGTAGCTGATTTTACAGCATGTGCAATGAAATGATAAGCTGAAAAGAAGTCTGATGTCTGGAGACAGTATCCAAGTTTATGTCTGCCAAAGACAGAATCTAAAACCTGAGCTACATCTGCAGCTGTGTGAAGGTTATGGCAAGTAGTGTGATTGATTTACCAGGAACAGAGAGGTATGAGAAAGTATTATGTATGTAGCCCACCACAATACATGCATTCACCTATATGCTTATAACCACAGAATACAGAGCACAAAGGCATGTTTTCTAGGAATTCATTTACACATGACGTATAAATACGTCTGTTTTACAATGTAGCTACCAAGGATCAGTAGTGTCGTATTGACTTATTTGAAATGGCCTGCAGAAACACAACTGCACAACACACGTCTGTAAATCTGCTGTTTTGTTTATCGAGGGCAGGGCCCACACAGCCAGAAACCATGAAGAATAAGCCACAACCACTAACACCTCTGTCCCCCCGGTGCTGTCTTTTGTTTGTTGTATAACCCTCGATCTGTCATTTAGGTGCAGGCAGAGCCGCTACTCCAAGCTAATGTATGAGACTTAGACTCCCATTTTTTATTTTTTTTTTTGCACCAAGTTTGTTTTTGTTCTTTAGGCAAAATCCAATAAAAGAGGATTCACTCATGAAAGAGAGGGAGTTTATTTCACCCAGCTGAGTGCTAAAACGCCTCCTCACTTATGCGATTGAGATTTTTCACTTTCAAGTAAGGAATGCCACTAAGCCCAACTTGTAATGAGTTTTGGGAAACAGGAAGGAGAAATGTCTGGTTTCCTCCTATTAACCAGAGTTTATTGATAATTCAACAGTTTATGCCACTAACCTAAGACATGCACTGCATCCTGTGTCCTGACTCTCGAAAGCTTCCCAGGCAAGTTTCCATCAACACCAGTCACTCCTCTTCTGCCATTTACTGCAACTGTCTCCTTAACATCCTCCCTTCATCAGCTCCCTTGTCTATAAACCAACCCACTCGTTTCCTGTTCTTGTCTTTAGCGTCCTAATTGTTTGCCATATTTATTATAAATCATACAGGCAAAGCAATCCATCAAGCAACTGTCCTGCTCCCAACAGTTCCCCTTTATCAAGTTGTTTATCTTTGCTGTGTCACACAAGGTGTGTCTAAGTCATGAGACAAAAATGCTGTCTTTGTCTGTGCCTAAATGACTGATTAGATAGCTTGTAATATGTGTGTGTGTGTGTGTGTGTGTGTGTGTGTGTGTGTGTGTGTGTGTGTGTGTGTGTGTGTTGTCTACCAGAGAGGAAACTACCATAAACGTTTTGAGTACTTTGTGTCTATCTACCATGCACAACACAAAGCACAGTATCAAATCTTTACAAGTGTGCAGCTTAGATCAAAAGATGGGCGGGGCCTAACCAATGAGTACTGCGACTTCATATATTAGTAATGACAATCACAAAATTCTCACAGCTGAGTGCTCTGGTGTGATCTCATTGCAAAATTGTCTCTAATTTACCCAAAACCTAATCACATTATATATGTTTTGGGGTTTTTTTTTTTTGGCAACATCGCTTGGCAACTTTTTAATGATTGTCCTAAACTGTTTGATTGTGCATAATAGATTTGAAAAGGTTTCTAGACACGCCCCTTTAGCTCGGACAATCACAATGCTCATCAAGATAATTTATGAGAGGCTGTGAACGATTCCTTAAACTGCGGTCAACCTTTGAGGACTGCAGATATGCCTCGGAGCTGCTCGTTGAGTGCAGACACACTCATAAAGCAGTGTCACTACATCTTTCTTTCTGATTAATCTCTGTGTATAAAAGACCTATTATGCCTGTGCCGTATCCTGACCCGAGCTCTCCGCTGACCTTGTAGTTGATTATGTGTCGCATGCTCCAAAAGCCTGCAAAGGTAGGCTGAGTAATTGCATTGTGTTAGCGTTATCAATCTTGCATAACATTACAGCTTTATTAATCAGATATTTACAGTGTGTACCCTAAATATCGCCCTGTATCCACACACATTTCCAGTTTAAATGATGCGGCTGTGTTAAGAATCCATTATTGCTGAAGGATAATGGTTTCCACTGCCTTCCAGTTTCCCTTTAATGCCAAAATCTGTTTTAGGAGATGATTAGTTTGGCTTAGCAAAGATACTGTCAAAAATTGACCTTTGGCTTTAATATTGAATATTAAAGGGGGTGATAAAAGACACAAAAAGACAGTCTAGGCTGTTGTTAATGACAGCACCTTATTTGGACACTGCATCCCACTTTACTGGGTCTGCATGACATAAGTCTCCAGCTGACAGTGGTGGTTGTTTTCAGGGTTCCTGCTTGGAGACTAAGTATTGATTTCCTCCCTGTGTTCCTTCCAGGAGTAATATACAGTTATAATCTAATTGGTGTGCAGGAACTTTGGGGAACTTTGTCTACTGAGACATGTGTTATGTATTATTGCCACCTTCACACTCAGGTTCACAATGACCTGGTGTCAGCTATCTACACTGCTGATGTAGCACCTCTGGTCACACAGGAAGTTCTGAGAAAAAAAAAAAAAGCCTTACCGGATCATTCAAATAAACATGGAGTTAAAAGTTTATTCCAGTATTGTTTTATTGTATGTGTATAAAAAAAAAAGTTATGAAGAATATTGCAGAGTGAGGTCATAAAGTGTGTTAAAGTTTTTTGATAAAAAAAAATAAAGAGTAAAATAAATGCATAAACTCAACACAAATTGTAAATATTAGACTTTGAGTGAAAATTAGCATTTTTAAAAAATGTAAATTTGAGTATACTGTATGTATCTGTTAGATTTGCTGAAGAAAATCCTTCTCCGCAGAAGCCAGAGGGTGCAGCACAGTCTCTGAAGACTGGCGTGCTAATGCTCTTCGGCCAGGGTGAAGCTGATTTGGTGCAGACGTCCATCTCCAGAGTAGCAAAACGCCCTCGGACATGAATATTCACTCCACCATGTTTCACTGTGGATATGACCGACTGCAGTAATATTCTCTCTGCTGTTGTTTTTTTTTTTTTTAATCTAACATACACCTTTCAGTTCCTGCCCTAAACCTCATACATCATTAAGTAGGGCTTTTTTTCCAGTGTGCTATTACAAACACAACGTCTTAGTACACATGAAGCAACCTTGTTTCCACTCCTGTGAAGAGGTTTACAGACCACTGCTCAGCCTATGAGACACCCACCAGACAGCCTTCTTTTGGCCGTAGTTTGCTGGTTGGAGTCCTACCATTCTTTATTTAGTCAATTCTGTTTATGTGGTGGATTTGCTCTTCTAAATCCTCCTACGTTGTGTGTCATGTTCAACAGATGGAGGACCCAAGTGCAAACTCCGAAGGCAGGCAGAGATAAGCACAAGGCAAACCTGTTATTGAGGTTATTGCAAAAGTCAAAAAAAATCCAAAGGTCCACATGCAAAGTCAGGGGGCACACAGGGAAGACATAGATAGACCTGTCCACATGCAGCATGTGCAGGTATATATATATTAACATGGTTTTTTTCTACATGTTTCAGCCTTCCGTCCATATGTAACCAGCATTTAGGTCACTAAAAACAACGTTTACATCCAGGGTGAAAGGGAAGAACAGCGCCCTGCACTATGAAGCGTGTTCAGCATAGCCAGGGTATCTTTCTGTAATCTGGATTCACTTACCTCAACATCAGCAATCAGGATAAGCGGTCACATGACCCAGGGTTTCCCCCTTTGTGTTCATATGAAACGGGTGGCATTGTTGGCATCTGACCGATCACATTTATGGAAAAGTGTGCTGGCAGCAGAGCAACTGATTTTACAACGGAAGACAAAATTACAATAAGGGAAAAATGTGAGGAGGTTAAAGAGATAACACAGACTGAAAGCAACACAGCTGCTGCAGACAAAGCAGCAGCGTGAGAGAAAAATCACTGTACAGTAGTTTAATTTTTTATTTTTTTTAAGCCTGTCATGATCTTGCAAACAGAACAGTGATCTGAATGCATTGTTATGCCAAACATATTTGCTATTTCAAAATGAGCTTTATAGGTTCTCTATAGGCTCCTCTTGTTAGTGTGTCTCCTTTATTTTATTTGAGTTATTTTTAACATATTGTGTGACACTGAGTTCAATTTAACATCTACGAATTGTGCCAGACCTGACATGCTTAGGAAAGGAAAGGAAATGAAAGGGGAGAAAACAAAATAGAAGAAGAAAACAGAAATAGCACCAGTGAGTAAACCAAATAACTCATCACTTTATAAAACATAAAAGATGCTGTCAAAATTTGCAAAATTAAAATTGTGTGGGCAAAACAAAAAATAAAGAAAATAAAATTTGAAAAAAAAAAGAAAAGAAGCAGAAGCATGGTTACACACACCAACCATTTTGTGTTGTGATTACAAGAGCGTTTTCTGTCATGAAATGTACTTACCACTGAGGGCAGAATGACACAGCTCCGCCCATCAGAAAGCTAGAGGTGGGCACGAAAGCCCCAGGAGGCCCAGGCCACCAGCAGCCCACTACGACCTATGAATGAACAGTAGTTTAATTTTAAAAGCACTGAATAAATGCGTGTGCTCTTAGAAACAGTAAAAATGCTGATTGTGTAGGTTAACTAACTTGTCAACATCTCAACTCTATCATTAGGACACAGGGGAATCTGATAATCGAGTATTTAAGTGAATTAATGTTTAAAAGACAGTTTTAGTTTTTATTCTTTCAGCTGAACCTTGTTTAATGGTCTGAGAACGAGTAGAGGATAAAAACAGGATTCTGATGTAGGCTTAGTCTGCCTGCGAATGTGGTCAAAGGTCAGCGAATGCAAACAGGCGCTCTGTTTTAGGGTCATATATTAAGACTTAGCAAATTGTTTGCAACTAATAGGAAAAAGTCAAAGACTTAAAACTGTGTGATGGCTTTAGGCTAAAGACAAACAAATTAATTGCATAAATGATTTAGATTAATAAAATCAGTTCATAGTTAATAAATAAATAGGTGAAACTTTTTGTAAAAATCAGTTCAAAAAGTGTCCTAAAAACTCGCCAGAGTGAGAGGATTGTGCATTGTGCAGTCTTTGTGCGCTCTCACCGCAGTAGTGTGCACCTTCAGCATATTTTCTCCAGCGTTGTTTCTGCGCGTAGCTCGTGTGCCGCACGCTTCTTCCTCAGGAAACGTTTGTCTTTGCGAGTATCTGTAAATGTTTATATATAAAAGTTTGATAAAATAGTACCAACATGTGTGAGTTGCTTCCCATCTAGCCAGTATTTCCGCATTATTAGATACACGAAAAAAAACTTTATTAAAAAAAAAACTTGCAGCAAATAGAAGAAAAGCGAGTCTTGTGTAGAGCTATCTTTATTTGTTCGCTGGCTGTCTAGCAGCTATAGGCACACGTGTTAATTTATGTTTATTACTGATGCTCATCAGGGAAACACAAAAACATTAGATAATATTGGAAAACTTTAGACTTTATTTATTATATTATCCATGCACAGAGGTCTGAGGGATTTTCCAAGGATAGCAGTGCTACTTTCCTGGTGGTAATTTCAGAACTGTTGATCTCTAATCTAGAACATATAACCTGCTCTGGAGCAGGCCAGGCTCGCAGCTTAAGTTACTGTGGACCGCAGTAAAAGTGGACCCCTTTGTATTATAGAAAACCCAGGGTTGACCCTGAAGTTACCTGCATAAAAACGAAATCTTACTCTATGGTACTAAGTTGTGTGCCACAAACAAAGTTCAACAAAGCCAGGCTTCCTTTGCTTTAGCTGGCTCCACTAAACCCAAAACCCCAGTTGGAGATAATGGGTATTAAGACAGTGATCATCAGCTTTATCTGTTAAGCTGGGCTTTCTGCTTCTCAGGCTCTGTGGGCGCTCACATGAAAAGAGGTGTTTCACGGGTCATGTGACTCTTTAACCTGGATCCGTGGATCACATGGCGTTCACGGACACGGATTTCTGGAAGTGTTAGAATCCTGCCTGTTTTTAATGCAGTGCTGAAAATCATTGAATTGCGACCTTGTCCCTTTCACACAGAGATTTCTCCAGAATCTTTCGATGATATTATATACTCAAGATGATGAAATATTCAAAGTCTGCAATTTTCTATTGATTTTACATTGATTTTTCTGGAATTGGGGTTGTGAGTATTTTTATTTAGTTAGCTTTCATTCTTTCAGACTGCCTCATTTTTGCATGTTGCTATGTTGGTGCGAGTAGTGATGTTTGGCGTATGCCCTGCAGGTGGATCAGGTCCTGCACTTTGAAGGACCTGATCCACCTGCAGGTCCTGCACTTTGAAGATACAAACTTCTCCGTGGCCCGAAGTGGAAAATCCCTTTACTGTAGTTGTCATGGAGCTCGGCAATCTACAGGCTGTAGTTAATTAAAAAAGAAAGAAAACAGTAATTTCATTGAAACTCATTTCATTGCAGCAGTTGAGACTCAATATCATATAATCAAAATGCACTGTGTAGTCCAGGCAAAATCAACACATCTACAAAATTGCACATGAAAAATCCTCTGATGTCTGACAGATGAAGAGCTGGACCAAGAAATATGCAACCTTTATTGCAAATTCATCCTTGGGACCAAACAAATTGCATAAAACGGCAGGTTCACCCAGGGGTCGCTGTCTTCCAGACATGTATTCTTCATCCAAGGGCAGTGTGAAAGAAAGCGTGTCCTGCCTGGCCTTTCAAGATCAGCCAGGATGGAGCATTATGTGAGAATTTGCATCTTCTTGGCAATGGGGTTTTTCAAAATTCTGCAAAACTGAGAAACCTGTTGCATCATTTTTTTTTCCACTTTGATTTTCAGAGTGTCTTTGAATTCAGCTCTCTTTGTGTTGATCATTTTAATTTCCATTTCCATCAAATGATGCAGCATTTTTCATTCCTAACACATTACCCAGTCCACAGTGGTATAGATATCCAGCATGATTTTTTCTCCCACTGAGATCCAATGTGTTTGTATACATGTATATACACATACATCTATATATATATATATATATATATATATATATATATTATATGTGTGTGTGTGTGCGTATAATTGATTGTGTTAGGCTCCATCACAGGGCAGCCTATCGTCCAATGGTGAGAGGCCACTGAGATATTTCCCTTAAGAATAGAGGGACTGTGATGGTGCCACCTCCCTGTGGCTTTACTAAAAAGTCAACTTTGATTAAAAAAAAAAAAATCATCATCCAGATTTACGGAGGCCTTGCCTCCCGACATCTTTAGTCAGTATCAGAACCATTCCCAGCTTTACACCACTGCACCTCTTGATTCTGGAGTGCATTTCTTGTTATATCGAGAGATGTTAAGATTTCCATTTTGTGTGACTTAATGCACTTGAGAATGCAGCCAAGCCTGTAATCATCTCCCACAGAAACAGTAGATTTGTTATATAGCAACATTTCTTTTAACAGCCATTTGAAGCTTGCTTCAATTGCCCTAAGATGTTTGGCTCAATCAGGCTACGATCGGCTGTCTTTAACTTTTCTCTTCCTGTCCATTCAGCCATGTGCTGTAATGCAGCAGCGGCCCGTCTGGCTGTGAAATGCTATCACTAAACCCTGTTCTTCATCAGCCTGAATGAGACCAGTAGAATCAGTGCACTCAAACTAGATTGCTTTACCCTGCCTCGTGCATAATGGCCTGATAGGTGGCTTCATAGAGCACTCGCTTTCTAAAAGTGTGTGTCATAAGAAAGACGATGTGTGTTTGTTTTTAGCGTAAAATGCGCTGTATGAGAATGTGACTGTTTTCATACATGCTAAGAACCCTACCACTTAAAATCAATACCAGAAAAACTCAAAGTGATCCTTCAGGACTGCAAGGATCCAATTTAACCAACATCGCTGCATCAAAGCCATGATTAAAGTTTGTTTGGCCACATAAATTAAAAGAATTAAACCTATAAATCCATTCTCCTTGTGTTTTCAACATGTCCAAATCGCACTAAGTCATCTTAGCAGCACACCTTCTCTTGTCAATTAAAATGCAAGCTAATCCTTTAAACCAAACAGATTCACATCATGGATCCAGAGACACACAAAGGGAATAGGACCCCTCTCGGAGAGGACGGTATTTACTGTGGTGTCCGTGCCATATCCCTTTTTAATTAACACCGGGAAGTGGTGCAGAGAGGGTGCAGGGGTGCTGGTAGGTAGATGGGTATTTTCAGCAGCCAGCTGATAACCCTCTGCCCAGGGGTCTGCACAGTCAACAGCAGGACATGCCAAAGGTCTTCTAGACAGCTCAGTGAACCAAGCATCTACTCCAGTACCAGGCCGCCACCCTTCTGGGCAGAGCAAGAGGAGCAGGATCATGAGGCTGGCAGCAGAGACAGAGCTAGCAGCCACAGCATTCAGCCTTTTCTCCACCACCCAACATGAGCCAGGAACACGTGAGAGGGAAAGCTGTGTAGCACTGGGAAGGAGGGAGGGGAGAAACTAGAAAGGGAGATGGAAAAAGAGATAGGTAGATAAGTGCTGGAGATAAAAGAAAAAGTGTTTGCAATGGAAAGCTCTTGAGGAGCTGTGCACCTTTAAGTGGGGAGGCATCTTTGCAGCACCAGCTGCTTTTCTTGCTACTCACCACTCACTAAACCTGGCAGTAAATTTAAGAGCCATGTTTGATCACCTCGTGCTTACTGTCTCCTCAGAAATAACATATTCCTTTTTTTTTTTTTTGCTTTGTTTTTGAAAGGTGCGAATAAAGGAATATGTTGTCACAAGAGGATGCCCACCACTGCCATTGTCTCCACTATCTCAGCTTCACCGACGCGTGCTTGTTAGTGTCATCACTGCCCCTTTCGGTGTTTTTGCCCATAATATATCTTTTCACTGCAATTAACTGCTGCAGGGCCATTGCAGGGACTTAGAGGGATGTCCCCTCAGCAGAGCTGTTACCCTGGGGAGTTGATGTAGGAGTGAGATGAAAATAAGAACGCACGAGAAGAGAGCAGTAAGTACACAGAGAGGGAGGAGAGAGAAAGTGGGAATGCAGCGTGCCAAAGCTTCCCACCCACCGCTCGTGTCTATAATCTCCCGGGAAAGAGCTAACTATCAGGAAAAGAGCTGTGTTGTGAGGAGTGCTGACAGCTTCGTCTCTTCTGCCCCCTACTGCCAAAGGAAGTGTTGATGGAAGAAGATTTCAAAGAAAAGGCGGGGGGGGGGAGGCAGTCTGGATGTCTACATGTCTAGGTTCTTCCTCTGGAAGAAGAAATTGTATCTATACGTCACATTTGCTATGTTAAAGTGTGTCAATCTTTAGAGTGCAATGACAATTTAGTGCTCAATAGATGTGTCAAAATACGGTATATCATCTACAAGAGGTTGTTGATTGATAACGGTGAGTCAGTAACTGCACTGCAATTGGAGCGCCGTCTTTCTCCAACTTTCCTTTGGTTAAGGAAAGAAAAAATAAAATATGTTGTTTTGTTGATCATTTGCAAAAGGCTGCTCTTCTGCCAAAAAGTCAATCATGATATACTCTATTATGATATTTTCTAAATAAAGGAAAACTATGAGAGAACCATCTAGTGGGCTATGTGCTCACTGCCCGGCACCGTGGAGCACAAATGGCGTTTTTCCATAAAATACCAGAATTGACAGGTCCACCACTGGCACTCTGTGCTTTTCACAGATGAGAGCAGGTTCAGCCTGGGCACATAGGATAGACATGAAAAGATCTGGAGAAGCCGTGGAGAACGTTGTGCTGCCTGTGTGTCAGTGATTGTCTGGGGAGGCATATCCATGGAGGGACCTCCACACAGACCTCTACAGTCTGGGGAACAGCACCCTGACAGCCATTAGCTACCGGGATGAGATCCTTGAACCCTACGCTGGTGCTGGTTCCTCCTGGTGCGCGGCAATGCTTGGCCTCATGTGGCGAGAGTATGCAGGCAGTTCCTGGAGGATGAAGGAATTGATACCACTGACTGGCCCCTTAAGGGAATTTTTTAAACCAGGCTATGCGTTATAATATAGGTTTAGATTCACATCTTGACTATAGCAGTTGACACAATTGATTTCTTTTGTCCTCATTGTTGCCAAGAGCTTGTTCAAAGGATATCATTGGGTTCCTCTCTTAAATGTATGTTTATACACCGCTCTGCATTTAATTATTAGTTATTATTAATCTCTGGCAGTCCTCCACAGCGTGTCTTTCGTCCTGTCTCCCTCCTCACCCCCCAACTGGTAGCAGCAGATGACGGCCCCTCCCTGAGCCTGGTTCTGCTGGAGGTTTCTTCCTGTTAAAAAGGAGTTTTTTCTTCCCACTGTCGCCAAGTGCTTGCTCACAGGCGGACGTCTGATTGTTGGGCTTTTCTCTGCATTATTGAAGAGTCTTTACCTTACGATACAATGCACCTTGAGGTGCCTGTAGTTATGATGTGGTGCTATATAAATAACATTTAATTGAACTGAAAAACATATTGTAAAGATCTTGACCTTTAATGTGAAGGGCACTGAGATGATTTTTGTGAGCTGGCACAAATCTAAGAATTGAACTGAATTAAATAAAGTACTGTGGGAAATGTTTTTCATTCAGAGCGTGTGCTAAAAGAATCACTCTGGCTTCCACGGTTAAGAAATCTAATAATGGTAAAGGAAATAGAGAGTATATGCTAAATGAAATGAGATCAGGAGCATTTCTTCACTAACAAGTGTACTTAGAATTTAATATACATGGTATTCTCAAATTCATATCTCAAAAGTTGTTTTGTTTTTGTTTGTTTTTTCTGACATATGCCTCTCACCAGCTGTTGTCTCCATCTCATGGGCCACATGTCCTGAAAATCAGACTCCCATTTATCTGCTAATTGCTGTGACAAGTTGTTCTATTTTATTATCTTCATTTACCCTCCACATTTCTTTGTGCTGCATATCGTCTGTTATTTTAGTGATATACTTAATGTATGCAGAACCATCTACTATAAGTCACAGTGGAATACGTTTGCAAATTAAAACAATTTAGCGGCAGTGTGCTAATCCACATAGGGCGATTTAACAATAATTCAGCTCGACTTTGAGAAGGTTGCAATACAACCCACCCACACCGCAACAGCCCACCACCTCCCGTGCTTCCGCAGCCGATGGGGAACATCCACGAGGAGTGGTGGTGGGGGCTGGAGGGTGGCTGTTACCAATCCCACCCTACAGTCCTGCAGAATATTGGCTGTCAAGAAACAGACACGCTATCAATCATTAGCAAAGTCACAGCCAATGTGAAGGATACCAGTCCTCCTTAGGCCTCATCGCTGTGACAAGGCAGCAGTTGCATACAGTTTGACATTGCTGTGCTGTAGGTTGAGATTAATGGACACTGAGTGTATGTACTTTAAAGGGCACCAGATAAAAAACAAAAAAAGTTTCAGACCTAAGGGGGATGAAACAGTCTTTAGTGAGTGGGTGTGCAGAAAAAGTGGGCCTTGATCCTTCCGTACCTCTGTGGAGAAGATTAAGAGTGAAGATACAATGGCAAAAAATTAAGCACTAAGACACAATGCAAGCTGGGATCTGCTTAATGGGCTCTGCTTCTTGGCATGTTTTCATGATCGTGCATCGTATTTGATCCTTTTTTCTCCATTCCCTCTTGAGAATTTGGCCAAAATATAACGTGAAAAATGCTGTCTACTACTTGCAGATTCAGTTCTATATTTTTGTTCGTTGCACTGAAGTCCACATACAAAGTCTTATGTGGATTCCTTTGGAGTCTTTTCTTCCTCTTGAAACTTTGACAAACCAATTCTATTATTTGAAATTCTCTTAAAGTCAGAGAAAAGGATCTGAAGCCTTGATGTTTTAGACTTTGCAGCAACTCTCCGTTCTCCAACTGTCGCTTGATGCTGTTTTGCTTTGGGACATTTTAGCTATAAAATAATGGCTCAGAAACAGCAGTTCAGGAACTCGCTGTAGCAAGAAACACCCAACTGTGACACCATCGCAAAACTCAGCCGTTTATGTCAGTAAGCCTGCCATTTAATCTCACACTCGTGTCCGTTATAGAATTCCAGCCAAAATACAGTACATTTAAGTGCATCGCTCCCCCTGTTAAAAACAAATCTAAGCCGTGTGAAGTGTACATTTCCTCTTTTTTCTTTTCTTTTTTTTTTTTTTTTTTACTGTTTCAAGGGATTCCAGGACGCTGATGTATTTTTGCTTTTGATCCTTGGGACTAGCAATAGATTGTTCTGGATTTAGATGTGATCAGATACTTATAGGATTTATCAAGCTTTCACAAGCTGCTCTCTACCAACACAGCCATGGTTGAAATCACAGCGCTGTGTTTGCAGCTCTAACAAAGGACATCATGTAATGCACATCTTTGCCAAATCCATGGACACTGTCAGTTGGCACATCTTGTGCAATGAACTCTAATCCCCACCAAAAGCCACTCTGTATCAGTGCAGGGGTGTTCTCCACCAAAACATTCTGATTACTCTTTAAGACCCAGAAATGCTTGAAAGTGAATATTCAGTGTGTCATAAGAGGATTTTGATTACCTAAAAAAAACTACACGTACAGTTTGATATATTTCAGTTTTATTTGTGCACTAAGTTCTTTTAAATGTTTTTATTACTACTGCCCTTTTCCTTTATATAAAATATTTATGCTCTTGTACAACATCAGGTCACAGTTTTCTAACTGTGGTTTATATGGTAAAGTTAGAGAGAGAAACCCAGTGATTACACAATCTCCTATGAGCAAGCTCTTGGCAACAGTGGGGAGGAAGAACTCCCTTTAAATAGGAAGAGATCTCCAGGCTCAGAGAGGGAACAGTCACCTGCTGCAACCAAATGGGTGGTCGCAAAAAATGGAGCATAGAGGCACCACAAATAAGAACCAGGATCAAACACAAATGGCCCGAGATAGCAGACAAACGTTAATAACGTGCGGCAGTGGTATTTATATGCACGGGGAGTGAAAAGAGGAGAGTGGAGGAGAAGGGTTCGGTGCTAAGGGATGATGTAGGTTCACAGGATCGCCTGATGGCCTTCGTCTTAAAAGTGAAGACTGGAAGCTGCTTCCGCGGGACAGAATCCTGGGGCCACAAGTAAGCTTGCATTCTGAGAGAAAAGGGCTCTGTTGTGATCAGGGTGTACCCTGAGGTCTTTTACATAAAGATCATTACTATTTTATTTTATTTGTCCAAACAGTTTCTGCATCTACAGTAGAAACACCCTACTTTTATTTTTCTTTGCTTCTGGTCTGCAGAACGTAGGAATCTCTAAGAGCTTAAACAAACTTGATCACTGCTGTTCTTCGCTCATGATGAAAAGCTTTCATGTTTGCATTTCTTGATCCCCTTAAATGATCCCACATTATTTCCTAATTCAAATTCCACAAGATGGGCAGCAGAAGTGGCATTCATCCTCAGCTGTTAATTAACAGTGCAAACGTGCAGCTAATAGACAGCGCTCTTCCTAATTGAACTGCCAGTTGCATTGTTACAAGTTGTTTGTTGGGAAGAGACGCATGTTTGTCCTCTGCAGTGTAATTACAAATGCCTTCCCCACTGGGACAAGGGATCAATCTTGGGTGTCACCAGTGTTAGATACATCCCCTTGTATCCTTGGGTACTGGTTCTCTGTGGCAGAGAAAGTTTATCATCACAGATAGAGAGCCTCTTCCATGACTACAGGCCATACTGCAGCTTGCCTCGTCCATTTGTAACACAACAACTGCTTCTCTGGATCATAGCCATTACTTCTGCCACTCAGATTGCAAAGAAAACAGAGTGAATTCCGAATTTATGAACACTGCCCTCTAAACATTGTCGTTTGGTGGACTCCTAAATGTGAGGGAATTCAATTAGGAAAGGAATAGAGTGTTGAAAATGTGGCACTGCGCCTGCCAGTTACTCAAGGGACGTGATTGATGTCTGTGAGTGGCATTTAGCACAGCTGCACCCTCATTCAGATTACCATCTCATTAGCATCAATAGACTGAGACACACAAAGGAGAGCAGCGCCATTGCCTGAAAGCTGTTGCAAGGGACCAGCCTGAGGGAATTTCTAGTTACAAAATACTTTAATTCCATACTTTTAGTGTGACATTAGGGGAGAGCGAGTGCAGCTGCATACAATTCAAACACAAAATCCTACAATGTCAAGAATGATGCCTTAAGCATTAGATTTCCAAGCTGATTTGATTTTTTTTTCTTTCTCAATAGTGGAGCTAGCAAGATTATATTTGTGGTTCTAATTATGACATCCAGTCTCAAAAGGGAAGTGAGGGTTGTTTTTCTGGAAAATAAGACATTTAAATGAAATTATTAATCTGCATAATGTATGAAAGCAAGTTTTGTTGTGCGTCGGTAATTTTGTAATATGCATGAAGTGTTGTTTACATGTTCTCATTGGAGCGTGACGGCAGCCAATAAAACCCAGAGCCTCTATAGTGTGCAATCCGAGCTGGAAAGGGAATCTATTGTAATTGGCACACCATCTACATCCCATTTTATCAATACCGGACATTGTTTATTAAGGCAAACCTGTCCAATGCAAATCTGAGACAATTCCCAACTGCACAGGCAAAATTTGGAGGACAGTCACTTCATATTTTATATTCATTATATATATATATATATATATATATATATATATATATATATATATATATATATATATATATATATATATATATATATATATATATATATATATATATATACATACATACACATAATTTTTTGTTTTGGTTGAGACAGCATGTTATGTGAAAAAAAGGATATCTCTTGTTTCATTTGACTAGCTGCTGCAGGCCTGAATATGGCCTACTTTTACCTTTTCCTCTTCCCCCTGGTGGCGCAGATGTTATAAGAAGAGGTTTAAATATAGTCTGTGCAGATGTTTGTGTGTGATGGTGTGCAAGGTAGGTGTGGATTTTGAATCATCTGCATTCAATCGAGGCGATAAAATAAATATGTGGATTCAAACTTGGAAGAGAAAAAGATGAGGGTGCAGGAAGAGAGACGATGAAGGAGAGAAACAGACAGATGGAAAGAGGAGAAAAGCGAGAGAGGCAGGAAAGACAATAAGAGACAAATGGAGCGTGTGAGCGCGTGAATATGAATGCAATTTTGCAGAGAAACGTGTGTGGAAAAAAATTATAAGCAAGTAAAGACCTGGAGTAGAAGAGGAAAAACTAAAACAATGAGTGGGAAGAAGGAATAGGCAAAGAAGAAATACAGGGTCTGCCTTGAATGTATTCAGTACCATCTCCTGTCTGTCTCTGATCAATAGCCGCTGTCGCTCAGTGCAGCTTCAAACCCCTCCTGCTTATAACCACAAATGTAACCCCAGTCAGCCTTGCCAGGAGCTTTATTATTCATGTGGACCAAATACAAGACCAGAAAGCGGGATGAGCACACTGCAAGCTGGACTTGCTCACATGACTGATTTGACTACAAACCGTAGGAAGCCGCAGTTGGGACGAACACCATACTGTGTCTACATTGTCAAAAAAAACCCACTGCTCCCTGTGTCAAAGTGCTTTGGCAAGATAGGGGGAAAAAAATCATATTTTAATGCTACTAAAACTGGTATTCTTCAGTCCTCCCGACAGTATAGTGTTATTTGAATCTCCCCAAAATACACAAAAGCAGGAGAGAGGCACCAGCAGTGAGCTGAATATAAATGCAGCGCAACATGAATCAATTTCAAATATAGTGTAAGCTTTAAAATCTTCACGTCATTCTGACTGCAAGGCCAATGTATCGCTCTGCATGAAAATGTACAGTAGCTTTAGCATTCATTGCTTCTTAAAGGTGCCCACGCCCTTCATTAAAAGTGAAATATAACTCCCAACTACATTTCTTAATTTGTTAAAAGAAATGTTACTCTCATTATATGAAGTTATGATACCACAGAGAGGGTACGACTGCACTTGTCCTCATTTTTATCAACTACATAAAAAAAAAAGATGAATTTTCTCCTGTATACGTTTATTCTTAATACTTATTATACCACAAATTAATCACACACATGACAGCGTAATATTGGCAGGCAAGGTTATTTGGAAAAGGGGGGAGACTCAAACTAATACCGACTCTGAGTAAAAAAAGTAGACAGTGCTGCATTTGTTTTTGCTTGCTTTCTCACAGATGGTAAAGGTTACTCAGTGAACCAAGAACGGCAGCGGTTTTTCTCCCTGCTTGTGAAATTCTAATGCATTTTAAACCTCATCCAACCTTTACTGAAGCAAGACTACACCTACAGAAATATAAGGGAAGGTCATTGGAGACACTGTAGACGGGCACATCCTTGTGTACTTCTTATTCCTCCTGATTGCTTGTGTAATTGCCCTCTTGCATGCACTTGGTGGTGGTGCGTTGGTCAACAAAGCCACAGGCCAACCTGTACATGTACAATAAAAATTCATCATGCCACGTTGATTGTTGGGGGAGATACTTCTGCTCCTGCTCTCGTATTTATTACGCTGTTTTCCAAATGGCTGCTTGAAAGCATGAAAGCGACTCTTTCATCACTCTGCGATGCTGCCAAAAGTAACTAAACAGGCAATTCACAAACTGTCAGTTTCATCTCTGCCACAATAATAAAAAAAGCAGTTTTGAAAAGTCATCTCCACACCCACTAGGGGAGATCCATGTCTAAGATCTCACATTTTTGGTACAGGCCTACTTCAAGGACTGACTTACCAACTTCCCAGGAGGAAACAGGAAATGACAAAAGAGCCTAGAGGAGAGAGGAAGGAGACATTCACCCAGGGAATCTGAACCCCACTCAGAATAGTGTGCTAAGATGAGTTTTCCCTTTCCCTGTTTGTTGTAAGTGTGAGGAAACCCAGTCCAAAGGAAGAGGCTTGCTCCAGTGCAGTAATAATGGAAGATATTTTCCCCTCATAAAAATCCTGTATAAATATTGACTTGTGATTTTCTATGTTCTAATCTCTATCTAATCAATAATTCATAGGAGTTAAAAGAGAATGTAGGACTTGGGTCAGACGTTACATCCTTCACCCAACATGTGCTTTGTGTGTTTGTAACACCGAATGAAGCTGCAGCTCGCTGCAACTGATCCCTCCTGAGAGGTTAGCAGGAGTGACACTCTACCACAAGTGGCTAGTGATAGATTTCTTAATCTCAGCTTCAGCAGCTCTGTTATACTCCATCTGTACACTCCATCACAAACTCACATTTTTATCAAATTGATTTATCAAAATGGAATGTGGACCTGTATGCAATCCTAGTTTATCGTTTCACAATATTAAGCCACCGTACTGTTCGTATTATTCAGGCAACCGTTTGTGTCCAAGTTGTAGCTCATCTGCAGTTCTAGTGTATCGTCACCGCAGAACAAGCATTGCCATTAATCTTTTATAAGAGTGTGAAAAGGTTGGTGATGAGTACAGCCCCTGAAGTCTGTTTCATAATACAGCCCCTAAAGATTGGGTATAACACCCACACCATGCCAATGTGCAATGTGGCCAAATGGCAAAAATCCACTCTGAGTGACCACTCATGGACACAGGGATGTGAAGTATGCTTGTGTAGTGGACCATCATGTACTCAGCTATGTTTTTAAGATGAGCAGGATTTATCCTTGTATTTTACTGAGCATAAATATAAGCAAGGAACACACACACACACACACAAAAGTTTATTTAAAACTCCTGAGACCCAAGCTCTTGTTTGGGATGCATTTTTAATTTCTCCTAGCTATTTGTGATTGGTTGGACCATGTATACAAACTAAGGCTCATCTTTGAGCAGAACACACATCAAAAATTCCCCACCCGCCCTATGGGCAAGTGTCCTCCAAGCTCGGGTCCTCTGCTCGATCTTAGCTGTTCCCAGGACTGCGCTTTTCTGGACAGCGATCTCAGAATCGGCTGGAGCCACTCTCCCAGTTTGGGGGTCACTGCCCCTAGTGTTCTGATTACCACGAGGACCACTGTCACCTTCACCTTCCACATCCTCGCTTGCTCTTCTCTGAGCACTTGGTGTTTATCCAGCTTCTCGTGTTCCTTCTTCTTTGGTGTTACCGTCACTTGGCATTGCCACGCCTGTCACGATGGCTTTCTTTCTCTGCATATCCACCACCACTATGTCCGGTTGGTTAGCCATCACAAGTTTGTCCAGGAACCATGACACATGCCCTCCAGAGTGTGTCAGTATACTGTGGTGTGATGACTGGGTGCAGTTACAAGTGGCTCAAAGAACACTTCTAACCACACTGCAGTGAGGAAGTGAATTACACATAAAATATTAAACCAGAGAAAGGAATGAATATTTCATCTTAATATGTAGTTACCCTTTAAATGGTATTTTGCAGCAGTAATCTGACTTCTGCGTAAGTGCATCTGCATGAGAAGCATTTTCTTTCAGCCCCGAAAAAGGCTCATTGTCTTTTATTCACACACCTACCTGATAATGCTTTGCTTTCCTTTAAAGCCTCTGCTGATTGAATTGTCTTGTGAACACAAGAGAATAATGAAAGTTGTTTGATACAGGGATTTGGTTTTTCTTTGACAAACTCAAACAACAGCTCTCACTTATCATACCGAGCAAGAAGTCCTCAGTCCTTGGACTTCATTAAGCCCCACCATTCATGCTTGAAGTTGATTCTCTCTCCATTTTGCTAAATTTGCCAAGCTACAGTGATTTACTACTCTTCAAAACCATACACCTGGGGACTCCCATCTCATCAATCTCCAGTCACTGGTCAAAAAATTTACTTTACATTGCACTCATAGATAAAGGGGATCACAGGACCCACTCAAAATTTCTAATAAAACCACAAATGAATGCTAATGAAATATTCTAGCATCCATATTATTGCAGCTTCTTTGGCAGAGAGGAAACAGATCATCCATATTGCTGCAATCCATCCCGATAGTCTTCTCAGAGGCAGCCTGCAGGAGAGAACCAGGAAATGGATGTGCAGTCTCCCAGGAGCATCACAGCTGCGAGCTAATTAGGGAGCGTGGTTCAGAATGGCATAAACTGGTCTGGTACGATTACCTGCAGGAGCCCAGGCTCCCATGCTGATCGCCTCTGAGAGTAATATAACCTTTACCTGAAGGAGGAATAAATACTAAACTCTTACAGGCAAACAGACAACAGCCCATCGCTTTAGTTTAGCATTTTTGTTGACTACAAAATAAGTTGAGCCAAAAATCTAAGTGTAGCAGCAGTGTAGTGTATTATCATGTAGACTTTTTGATAAGTGCTCCTTGCATTGTGCTATTCTTTATGGTCTTTCCTGTTTTATTTTGAAAAAATAAAAATCACCTTCAGTGTCCTTCCTCCCTTCATTTCTTCCTTTCTTTGTTTTCTGGCCTTGTGATTGTCTGCTCCATCTTGAAATGTTTCACCTCTGACTTGTCAGCCTTCCTCTTCCTCAGTTCAGGTGGTGTGTTCTCCTCCTTTGGTGGTTCATGTGTGTCCTCTGGTTGTGTGTTTTCTCCTTTCACTTCCTCGGTTATTCGTCGAGCTTCTCTTGTTTAGTTTTTGTTTGGATTTGTGCCTGCTTTTCTTGTTCATTTCTTTTCCGGCCGCTGTTATTACGACCCATAAACTTACTAAAGTGCAGTTTGTATTTTTTCTTCATGCCTGTCACTTTGGTGCTTTTCATTACTCCAACTTGTACTTTCTCGCTGTTCCTCTCATACAACGTGGAGGATATTCCACGCCATTAAATTCACCTGGAGGAGCATGACAATAACAGAGGCTTGTATCATAGTTGAGCTTCCTTTATCAAGCAGTATGACTTAAAATTGCCACAACTCCACTTTGTCATGATTAAACTGACATTGCCTGACTCTGTGGAACCAAGGATCTCTCAGTTGGCAGCGTTAGCTCCCCCCTAATGAAAATGAAAGGAACATTTGGGTTCCTTTTCCCTAACTCCTGCAAACAGTACATATAATCCCTGATAGCTCCATGTCTAAATGTGAAACAAATCACTTCACAACAAAGACAATGAAGTTGGGATTTGCTGAAAGCAGATAGAACAGATGGTGGTTGTCAGAACACTTTAATAGAAACTGAACAATACTGGCAGTTACTCTCAATGATTTCTTAATATACAGTATTACCCTTCTCAATGGGTAGGAAATAATGTGCAAATGTAAAACATTGCCGACTGGGTTAACATATCTGTATGGTCTAATGCACTTGGTATCCTCTGGCATTCAGAAGAATTGCCCTCTGTGCGAGTCCATTCAGTGGAAATGTCAGGGCATACAAAACATTTCATAACTACCCTAAACTGCTCTCTGGTAATTTTTTGGAGGCGGCAGCGGTGTGAATGAATGAAGTTTGCATCTGCGAAAGGGGAAAGATGACTTACTTGTGTTTTCTGTCATGTGGAACCCAGAAATTAGTGGTAGAAAAATACCCAGAAATGATAGACGTTCAGTACTTGCAGACCAAATATAACACCCCATTCAAAATCTGTACTTTGATAATCAAACTGTAAACATCTATTGTCTTTACAGATGTCTACTAGACACTTGAAACTTGCAGTTTCGTTCATCAGTGATGGAGATGATGGGATCATCTAGGTCAAGGGGCACTTTCTTACACTGAACACAGTGCAGCTCTCCAGTGTCCATCTGTTTACCAGGTGTTTAGTTTGATGGTTGTGCTATGTGGAGAACTCTGATAATCTCATACCTAGCTTGAAAAATCTATGATCAACTTTGTGATCTTACACTGACCTTGTTTGACTCTTCAAAGCTACAAGAGAAGCAACTCAAGATGATTATGTCAGCATTGGGTGCGGTGGTAAGCAGTATCTTATCTGTTCCTACGCTTCTGGACAGAGACCTCTGAGTTTGTGCCTGGAATCTACTGGAGGTTTCATGGTTCCAGCTCCTGATGCTCCTATTATCACTTGGGCCACTTTGGACTTTAACTTCCGCATGTGCTCCGGTTGTTCCTTTAGCCACTGGTTCTTCTCTATTTTCTTGTGCTCCTTCTTCCTCATGTTGTCTGATAGGATTGCCACATCTATCACAGCTGCGGCCTTCTGGTCCTTGTCAACCACCACTATGTCTGGTTGGTTGGCCAACAGTTGCTTGTCTGTCTAGAGCTTGAAGTCCAGACAGTCTGTCTGCTACTACAGTATATGTGGTGAATAGTCTCCAGGGTACCTTTGTACAGTCTGCAGTTTGGGTCTGGTGCTTTGGGCCTGTTCTTGAGCTGCCGCGATCAGAGCCTCTGTGCTGTCCTTTTCTGGCAGGAATTCTTGATGTCAGTCACTTCTTCTGTCAGTGGTACAGCCCATGCAGGGGCTTGGTCATCCATCAAAGTTCCTCTTCCTGGTCCTTATCACCATCAGTCTTCAGCTGCCTGAGGCATCCTTGTCTGAGACCCGTTTTGTTTTGGGTCTGGTTTTGGTTTTTTAATTAACCTGTCCTGCTACTTCCTGGTACCTCCAGCTTAAACAAGCAAAATTTTGATCTGCACCGTATGTTGTGCAAGACACATTTGCTTTGCCAAGAAGAACTCTATATAGGCTTCTCTTGTTAGTCTTATTTAATTAATTATTGAGATTGGTATGATACAGTTTTACTATGTCGGAGCTGGGGGGGGGGGGGGGACTGGTAAAGAGGACGAAGGGGATGAATGGAAAGAGAAAGGAAAAAAGAAGGGGGGGGTATGAGAAAGGACAAACCGCACCTGAAAGAGAGAAAAACAGAAATAAGCACACAATTTAGCTTTGTTGTCTGTGTGAGTATGTGCGTTTTCATGAAACATACTTGATAAGGGGGGTGAGAAGCTGCAGCAATGCCCCCACAAGCCTGAGGCAGACAGAGAGACACCCAGGAGACCCGGGCTGTCTGTAGCCCCCAGGAGCACTGAAGTTCCAAGGCCACATGTCTCAATGATAACCACATGCCCACCCCAGGAAAAGGAAAAGTGAGGGCCTAGACAGAGCCCCCACGGCCACGGGCAAGAGCCCCAGAGAACCAGAGGCAACAGGTGACTGACTCCACAAGATGCTGAGAACAGGGCCCCCGGGGCCAAAGCCCCTAAGAATCACCTGGCACCCGGCAGAGCCCCCCATGCCAAAGAGGCCCAAGCCACCCCAGACCACTGCCCCCAAGGCAGCAGGTCAACAACCAATGCCAAAGCATCCAGTCACGAGCCACAGAACCACAAAGCAGTCCCATTTTGTCCGATTCTAGCTTCAACAGTCCTGGGCTTTCTGTCATATGTTTTCTTTAATGAAGCACCAAATGTTTTCAGCTGGTGAAAGAAGAGTCTGTTTGCAGGGAGGCCGGCCGGCTCAGCGCCCACACTCTTCTACTACGCAGCCATGCTGTTATAATAGATGCAGTTTAGCATTATCTTGTTGAAATACGCAGGGCCTTCCCTGAAAAAGATATTATCTAAAGCATATGTTGCTCAAAGCCTGGACATACATTTCAGCATTGATTGTGTCTTTCCAGATGCACAACCTGCACTTTTGGATGGCACGGTGAACTGTGATTTCCATGACAGTGTTTTTAGAGCAGTGCTGTCTGAGGTTCCAGTATTGATTTTCAGCCTTGTCCCTTTTCTCCAGATTTTCGGAATCGTTGATGATATTATATACTGCAGATGAGATGTTGAGTCTTCACAATTTTACATAGAGGAACATTATTCTGAAGTTTTTGTAGATTAGTGAACCTCTGCTTATCTTCTGAGAAACTCTGCCTCCCTGACATGCTCTTTTTATACCCAATTGTGCTACTGATCCATTGCCAATAAACCTAATTAATTTCCAGATGTTCTTCCAGCTGTACAGATATTAAGTAATAATAATATATCAACAAAAGAAAAACAGTTAAACAGTGCAGAGCTGAAATAAACTGTTAGAAGACGCTTCTTTTCTGTGCTGATGTCTTTCTCTGTGGAGTTATTGCATGAGATATGAATGATTTCCTGGATCTGGCCTTCTGGCAGAGGAGCTGAATCAGCCTGTTAGAGAAAGTGGTCCACTCCTCCTTCTGTGAGTGGGGCAAAGAGTGGTAAGTCAACAAACTGATGGACTGCAGTTTGTTGAGCGATCATCTCTCCACCACAGCTTCAACAGTATCCGCTGTGCTCACCATAACAGGCTGAAAGAAAATCTAGCTGCTTTTTTTAAGGAAATAGAGCCTGCCTGCTTGCGCATGGCCTCTGCGTTGGGCTTCCAGCTTAGCCTGTTGTTGATGTGTTCACTCAGGTGCTTGTACTCCACCACATCAGCATCCTGCCCCAGGATAGTCACTGCAGGCAACGTAGCCTCCCTCTTCTGTCTGAAGTCTTTCTGGTCTTGTTCACATTGAGAAGTAGAAGATTTCTCCCAAATCCCTTCACAAAAATCATCTATTAGTACTCCCTTCTCTTCTTCCTGCCATCATCCATCCAATTACTGCAGAACCGCCAAAGTATTCATATAGGTTAAATGTATTGAGTTGTATTGAAAGTCTGAGGTGTACAAGGTGAACAGGAATGTGTTTACTGACCTGTCCTGTAGCTCCTTCCTCAGCAGCAGCACCATAATTGTGTTAATAGCTACATTTGAGAAAAGAAGGCGATCCTCGCTGTGCAGCTGTTAGCTATAAGCGCTCTGCAGCATATAGATGATCGCACCATCCACTCCCACACGCAAACTGCAGAGGGTCGAAAGATGTTTTCACCAGCAGTCTCTCTGCAGCACCTTCATCACACGTGATGTGAAGATACCTGATCGACAGCACTTCAACTCAAACTGAGTTCTTCAGTACAACAGCAGAAAGGATGGTTTCCATAACACTGGTATGTTCTCTTACTTCAGACTCAGGTCGTAAACTTGACTCAGAATCGGAGCGTTGGCTAGCACAGATCCTCAAAACACCGGTCCATGTGAAAATACTGACTTCTGCGATAACCCTGTGATAGAACAACTAGACTTTCTTTTCTACTATTCAGTTATTTCTGCCTCTGTGTTACGAGAGCAGCAGGCTTTACGTAATGTGTTGAAATAATAAGCATAATGTTATTTGAAATAAACATATTGTGCAACACAGTAGTGGAGGAAACTTAATCACCAGCTTGACTGCATTGAAATCATAACAACATAGCCATTCCACAAACACCATATGACTCCTGAACTTAATCTAAAAACAAATCAGGGAGTATCTGATTATGCTGGAGGTCTGGCTTTGCATTTCAATTACAGGAACAAGTGCTGAGGTTGTTCTGCAGTGAGTGCACAAGTATAGCTTGCTGACTTGTGAAGAGAGGGTATGGAAGTGGACACATAACAGATTATATAAATAGACATAAATTAAATGTGCTTTTTTAGAACTGACTGCTGTACCATTTCATCAGGATTCACTTGGAATTCTATTTAACGGGGGGGCCACGTGGGCCGTGTGGAAATGGGTCAGCTGGTGCCAAAGATTCCCCAAAGTGTTACTGTATCAACATCCTGGCAAGTTTCTTTTCCACGCTTTCTGGTTTTATGTTCCGTTGCTGCCAGTTTCAGGATGCCGTGTACTACAAAATAATATGTAATAAAAATACAGGAACAAGTGAGCAGCTGTGGTTTGTGACATTAAAATAAAATCAAAGAAAATCTAAAGCAAAAACAGAACTTCTGCAAGACAAAACGACACGTGATCAACAATGCAGGAAACACTGCAAATATATTGGCTCAGTTGGCAATATGTATGTATTTGAATACATTCTAGGCTTTATCTCAACCCTCACTTTCATATCGCTTCTACTATCCTGCAAGTAAAACTTATGATGTTTGAGGACTCGCAGATGAGACTGCAGACAGAACAGTTTAACCCACAATAATGAAACCTCTGTGGACATTTCTCACTTCTACTTTCACAGAACACGATTTCCTTTCTCTTGTACCTCCTAAGAGCTGATTTCCATTATTTCATGCAGTAAGAAAATCAACATTCATAGACTGCATCAGAGGATTACTGTTTTTTTGTTCTTTTCTGCATGGTTATTGGCAATACAGGGAGATTATTTTGTATGATTCTACGAGGATATGCAAGATTTTTTTTTTGTATTTATTTTTAAATAGGCCCGAGAGTTCATGCAATAACCCTGCAAAAGCTCACCGTTGTTATCGTGCATTGTGTCGGTCTGGCATGCACGGCTTACAGAGTGTGAGGTAAAACCACTACAAAAGTTTGTTGCATCTGTAATTCGAAGCTGTATTCATCAGCACATAAACACATCGGATGATAAAGCAAGAGGAGAAAGGCAGGCAGGAGCAAAGTCCAAAAAAAAGAAGGAAAACAGCTTCAACAATCAGATGTTAGAGCACAATACACAATAGATCTGAAATTACAAATATATAAAGAATGACTCACTTCCATCGTGTATCTCAGTAAGCCCCCACAGTGAATCAGGACATCTCATACACAGAGGTGATGGCAGAGAGCTCGCGTAGCCGTGACATCCTGAAGAAAAACCACACAGGGAACAAAAATGTGCTCATCAACCCTTTTACTTCAATTTTAAACTATGTAATGTAGTTCTGGAGGCATCCCAAAGGCTGCCTTAAAAAATTTTTAAAAAAAATAGGCATAGTTTGTATTGCCAAATGGTCAGCAATAATAAATAAAGCAAAGGAAACCATTGCTTTAAAGGCTGGAGTTTCCATTCCACTCTGGCTCAGGGACGAGTTGCTGCCCCAGGTGGAGGAGCTCAATCTCAGGTTCTTGTTCAGGAGTGATGGGAGAGAGGAACGGGAGGTTGACAGATGGATCGGGGCTGCATCTGCAGTGATGTGGATGCTGCACCGATCTGTCGTGGTGAAGAGGGCGCCGAGCGTGAAAACAAAGCTGTCAATTTACATCCCTACACTCACCTATGGTCGCGAGGTTTGGTAGTGACCGAAAGAATGAGATCACGAACACAAGCGGCACAAATGAGCTTCCTGCGAAGGGTGGCTGGCCTCGCCCTTAGAGATAGGGTGAGGAGTGCAGCCATTCGGGAGGGGTTCAGAGTAGAGCCGCTGCTCCGCCACATCAAAAGGAGACGTTTGAGGTGTTTCGGGCATCTGATTAGGATGCCTCCTGGGTGAGGCGTTTCGGGCATGTCCTACCGGGAGGAGGCCCCGGGCAGACCCGGGACACAGTGGAGAGATTATATCTTTTGGCTGACCTGGAAACACATTGGGGTCCCCCTGGAAGAGCTGGAGGAGGTGGCTGGGGAGAGGAAACCTGGGCTTCTCTGCTTAGGCTGCTGCAAAGAAGAAAATACATGGATTGTTTTTAAAGATGATCACCACCACCACCACATAAAAAGGTATAATTTAAACATGGTTGCTCAGATGTTTATCATTTAGAAATCTGCTGTGTGAAACCCACAACCCACGTACACATCCACGACTTCTGCTGCTACTTGCAATAACAGGGAACATACAGCAAACACACCTTGCGCAGTGACCCTCTGATGTATTGTTAAAACCATACAATAATATCAGTTACACCAAAGCCCATTTCTCATACAAGCACACAACACAACCAGTAAGCCGGGAGAAAATCCTCTCTATGTGAAAAGATGATTTTGATGGCTTGTGGGACCCAGTCACTGGTTTGTTAATGGCTCCAAAGAGCAAATATATCGTGAGCTCAGTGTCTGACATAAATCAGGCAAACTTCTTATCAGCTTAAATCAGTACATATGGATTTTTACTGCACATTTCTCAGTACCTCTGAGGTGGTTGCATGAGAGTTATCATAATCTGCAGTAATACCGAGCATCAGTCAGCTTACAAGTTCTGCACAGGCTTTTTAATAGCCGAAACTTTGCTCTGATGTCATTCTTCTGATTTAAAAGTCCCAGTAAACACAGGATGATGACGATGATGATGATGATGAATATGACCCTCCTTTAAATCAATGCATTCATCTCTCTTTGGGAATCCTACTGAGAACTGTCACCTAAGAATGCATTATGAATTAGGATTCATAAATAATTGGTGAGAACAGTGTGAGGCATGAGGATGACGAGTGGAAGAAAACCAAGGGGAAAATGCCACCTTGAGACCAAATATTACTGTGAAATAGCTTCTCAAAAATGTAACGAACTGAGAGCGTCGATACCTGCCAGTCAGGCCCATTTGGACTAATTGTTTCTTGATAACAACAGATTCTTCCGTGTGAAACTGGAAATAAGACGTTGCACATAAATTAGCAGCTTATCTTGGCAGAATCCAGATTGTAAATGTCTCCCTGCAGTGTAGCACCACCAACATCACCAACTGCCTTCTTGTAAACAAAGCCGTGATGCATACCCTGCCATATGCTGCCAGAGTTGATGGCTGAACCAGTGAGGCAAGGGTAATGAATGTGCCAGACAGAAGTGGAGCAGAGATCCAGGTCAGGGTGTCTGTTTAGAGGCACATCAGGACCAGCTCCTCACAAATGTAGTAGAATATATTAAATTAATGAAAAGGCAAGGCGTACACTAGCACTGACTGTAAATCTGCCGGCAGTGCCCACCAGAACACTGCATGGTGATAAAGTGGTGTCTTGCCGGGTGTATGAAGGTCCCATAAAAGGGGCTGCGTTTGTGTAATTGATATCATATATCCAATCTTATACTTCTAGGATGCCGGCCTTAATTTACTCAGAGCCTTTTTTCCTTTTTTCAGCTGATAGGCACTTATAGGTGATTTCTTTATGCTGAAAAAAATTTTGTTCTAATGGTGAAAGAGCCTCGGGTAAATGGTGATAAAATATTGAGTCAGTAGTTGGACTTTGCAAGAAATCCAGAGGAAAAAGAAACCATTTATATTCATCACTGCCCCTTACATTAAAAAACAAGCAAACTATGATCCGTCTCCTGATTTTACAACCTAGATAAAATGAAAGTTTGAAAATCCCTTTAAAATAAAACTAATACTTTTGGGGCGTAAAACACAATGCACCTTTAATAAACTCCTTTTTTTTTAGTGCCCAGAGAAACGATTAAGTGTCATTGGTGTCTGAAAACATCTATTTCTTCCACAGTAATCCTTTCAAAGAAAAGCGCGTGACATTTATATATTTCAAGCTCACGGCTTTGAGGGAAAGCGACAGCATAATGCATTGCTTGCCCAATACAGTTTGACATTGCAATCCCCTTGCCGTCAGTCCTGAAATTCACCCAGCGAAGTTTTCCCAAGCCAAAAAAAGTCGACCACTGTTCTTCCTTTCTCCCATTAGACAACACGTCTTTGATCCTCGAGACTTACGGAGTTCAAAAGCTGCATAAAATGGTGTTGTATTCACTTTGAAGTGGCATCTATTTTAGGTAAGCATTTGCCTCTCAACATTTGGAAAGCATATCCGCTGGCCAGTTTCAATGATAAAGCCCTAATGTTTTGATTTATTTTGATAACTTGTATGCTAAAATGTGCCACATTTTTAAATCGAACTACTCATAATCAGTATGGAAAAACTTTTCACTGATCCACGTTCAACTCAATTCAGTCTGCCCCGAGGCGCTGAGAGGATGTCATAAAACAAATTACAGTGCATGCAAATTAAAAATAAAATTATAATTGCAAGCATTCTTTATGAAATGACATATTGGTGCTGTCATAGAGAAGGCCTTTCAAAATGATGTATGAACTCAAACAGTGAGCTGGCTCAAGATAAAAACAAAGGCTGTTTTTACAGATTCTCATTAATTAGCGTTTAGGGTTCTCTCTCTCACACACACACACACACACACACACACACACACACACACACACACACCAGCAGTGATGATCAGTGATGATTTGTCTTTGGCAGCTAATTGTCACTCTTGCTCATCAACCACTGAAGTGATAAATTAAGATGGCTGCCAGAATTGGTGACAAGACAGCTGTTCTTATCTGGAGCTCGTGTTATTCCGTTCGTTATTCCTTCATTTTGAGCAGCCATTTCTCTTATTCAGCAGGGAGCACTTCCCACCAAGCTGCAGCTTTCTAATGATCTCTCAGTGGAGCCAGAAATTCACTCCTCTCACTGTGAGCCTGCTAGCTAGTACTGCACTTCCACACTTTAGGCTTATGCTTGTGACCGCCTTTCAGTGCAGCTTTACCTGTAAACACTGGAATATTACTGGGTAGATGATGTTAAAGGAATGTATAACAAGGACTTTCATTACTCAATTTGTGAACTGAAGAAAAAAGGTTTTAAAAAAACTCAAGCATCTAATGTGAATAGACGGGTTGAACCATTTAAACCTTCAGAACTGCCTGAATTCTTCTTGGCACGGATTCAAGCGGGTGCTGAAAACATTCCTCCGAGATTGTGGCCAATCCTTGATAGCTTCACACAGTTGCTACACATTTGCCATTTGCACATGCAGATCTCCAGTTCTGCCACATCCCAAAAGGTGCTCTGTGGGATTGAGTGAGTGACTGCGAGGGCCATTAGAGTGCAGTGAACTCAATGTCACGTTCAGGAAACCAATTTGAGATTTGAGCTTCGTGACATGGCGCGTTGTCCTGCTGGACGGAGCATCAGAAGATGGGTAAACTGTAGTCCTAGAGAGACGGGCCAGAGTGAAAAGCAGTGGGAGGCCCTCGTGCACTACCACGCTAAAGGACAAGTACAGCAGTCTCTGGTTTTCTACAGTTGCCATTAGTGTGGGTTCGCAGCCGAGAACCTGTGAGGCATCCGTTTCTCAAACTAGTGTCAGTGTCCTGAATGTTGGCCCTGTAGGCAGAGTTACAAAGAAAACCCATAACCGAGACTATAAAAAGAAAAGATTACAACTGCCGGGAGTACAGACGTCGGAGGAGGAGGACGGTGAAAAGGTGTCTCCGACAGCCAAATCCACATTTGAGGATTTTAGGTGAAATCTTTTTTTAAAACATACCACAAATAAGAAATGCTGGCGAGAACTTGACGTCGAATGTTGGTGTTGTTGAAGAAATGTGGCAGTTCGGGGTGGAGGGGGTTATTCTTTTCTTTTTATTTGTGGTGGTAAAGGCGGAGATTTGTGTAGCGTTACAACCCAGCTCGAGGCATGTAACCAAAAAAAGGAAACCACACACAGACATGGGAGGCATCGTCACACAACAGCCACCACGAGGAGAAGAGGAGCAAAACAGCTCTGTAGATACAGGCAATGCTGCTTTTTATAGCGCACCTGAGCACCTGAGCTTGCTGCTCAGGTGCGCTGCATCCAAAACTGGGTCAGCTCCACCCACTAATTACCTGAAAGAGACAGAAAACAAGGCCAACCCAGTGGCTGTCACAATAGGATAAATGGGAAACTGAACAAGGAATGTTTTTCACTCATTTTCGCAATGCCGTGTCATACCTGGTGGGTGCCGCATCGACTTGGAGCCGATTTTCCCTCACATTAGAACAAAGACTGAAAGTACAGCTTCAAAACAGCCAAGAAGTTTTTAAAGAAGAAGCCGTCAGGCTGGTATTCTCTTTATGTACGGCCCGTGTCTGTGTGGGCTCTCTCCCAGTACTTGGGCTTCCTCCCAAAGTCCAAAGCCATGCAATCAGTGGGGTGGGATCAAACTGGTGATTCTAAGTTGGCCGTACGTGTCTGAGTTAGCAGGCAGGCGACCTGTCCTGACCTCTCACACTGTCTCATGACCCTGAAAAGGATAAGCAGAAGAAGAATGATAAAGAAGGATGATAAAAAAAAAATATGCAGAATTGTGGTTGCTGCAAATGGACAAAAGACATTTTGAACACTTTGTTTTGTTAATTTTATTACTGGTATTGGTAGATTACAGTTCACCTGTGTGTGTTTGTGTGTGAGTGAGTTTAAATGTCTGTGTGTTTGTCATGAATCAGATTTGGTAATGAGGGTGAGAAGCTGCAATGATGCACCAGAAGCCCGAGACAGACAGAGAATGACCCAGAAGACCCGGGCTGTCCGCCGCACCCCAGGAGCGCTGAAGGACCGAAGCCACACATCCCGATAATGTCCTCGTGCCCACCCCGGCAGAAGGAAGAGGAAGGCCCAGCCAGAGCCCCCACGGCCAAAGGGCAGAGACACAGAAAACCAGAGGCAGCGGGCAGCAGACCCTACCCAGCGGGCCCGAAAACAGGGCCCAGGGCCCCAATCACCCGGCAGAGACCCCACCACACACAGACACACACACAAACCAAAGAGGCCCAAGCCACCCGACCCCCAAGGGAGGGGCTTAATAACCATGCCAAATGATTCGGCCACGCCCCCAGAGGGGGCAGCCAAGGCCAGCAGGGAGCAGCAAGCCTCCACCCCACACAGCCATGTCCTGCGGGGGTCATGGCTCTGCGAGTCCCAGACCCAGGCCCAGCTGTACACAAACACACACAATAACACCCACACACACACACACATAAATACAAAAAGTATTATTTCTAACCTTGTTGATGTTTGATGCTTACTTTGTTCAGCTTATGTGCGTATTAGGATGACTGATTGTACATTAGTGTGGTTTCAGGCAATATTTACATTTTATTCTAAAAGCAAATTAATTTTAGCTACAAAGGTGTGTGTGTGTGTGTGATAATAAAGTGACTTTTTTTTAATTGTAATGATAATTCAAGCCCTGTCATCACTAAACACTGTTTAGTTAAAGTAACACGACCATTAAATAGCAAATCCTGGTGGTTTTAAATTCGCAGGTGTCAGATATTCATCAGGCTTTTTAATACTAATACAAGTGAATCAGCATCCAATACTACACCGCTCAAGAAAATTAAAGGAACACTTTTTAATCAGAATATAGCATCAAGTCAATTACTTTTCTGGGATATGGATCTGGTCAATTAAGTAGCAGAGGGAGTTGTTAATCAGTTTCAGCTGCTTTAGTGTTAATGAAATCAGCAACAGGTGCAGTAGATACCATTGCCAGAAGGTTTGAGCACGGAGGAGATTCCAGGAGACAGGCAGTTACTCTAGGAGAGCTGGACAGGGCCGTGAAAGGTCCTTAACAGTTTTGCGGTGGGTCAGTGATAGTGTGGGGAGCCATATCCATATTCACAGCCTAGGCCGACTGCCGTTAGGTATCGGGATAAAATCCTCGGACCCATTGGCAGACCCTCATGCAGTGGTTCTTGGGTTCATTCTGGTGCACAACAACGCCCGCCCTCATGCGGCGACAAAATGCAGGAGGATGAAGGAGCTGATAACACCGACCGGCCCCCCACACTCACCTGACCCAAACACCTCTGGGACACTATGTTTCAGTCCACCTAACACCACCAGAAGCTCGGTGATGCTCTGCTCCAGATCTGATAGGAGATCATCTCAGGAGCATTTTCCCACTGAGATCTGATGCGTTTTCATTGCGTTCCTTTAATCTTTGAGCAGTGTACGTTTAGATCACGGCCCATTTGTTCAGCAGATATTTTTAAACTCCTCATAATATTAATCAAAACCACCACGTGGCCACATACTGCTGAAATGCAACCGTCTGGATGTTAATATGAGGCTTGAATGTCCGGGACATTATTTCAGAAAACTCTTTTGTGATGGATACTTGTTTACACCAATATGTTGCCTCTCAATTTTTCTATATTATCAACTGAGGCCAGTTGCCTTGACACGCATTTGAAACACTGGAAGAGAGTGGAGCCGCAAATTTGCTGTCCACAGCATCTCGGAGCAAAACAACTTAATGGTCTATTCACAAGCGGATGCACGACCTTGTCTTCTATGTACTCAGAAATTCAAAATAAAGCTGGAATCGCCCTTAAAAGCCAAAGGGATTGCTTTTCCATTAAAAGCAGAGTGACACTGGTTTGATGTTTTTCTCTGTCCTTTGTTACAGCCTCTGCAAGGGCACAGAGCTCTTCATGAATGCTACAAGTGGATTAAAATTTTTTTTTTTTTTTTTTTTTTTGTGAGCACTTCCCACATAGCAGTGTGAGTCACTATGTTGTTCCATACTGGAACTGTTTTTTGATTTCAATCATGCGGTTGGGTTGAATTTTCACAGATTGGATTTTGAAACCTTTCCCGTCTCCTGCTCCTTTGATTTGTGATATAAATTTCTGTTGTGACATTTTATGATCATGCAGTCTTTCACATCTCCCAGCAGACTGCCGGCACAGAGGCTGTCACCGTAATATGTGACATTTTACTTGCGAGTGTTGTTGGCTGATGTATGCACACTTAAGGTAATTGACATGTTAAGTCATTTCTGGCCACACGTTAACCTTAAGGTAATGTGTGGCGTCGAGATTAAACAGCACGCCAAGCCCATCGTCTAACCGCACCTCCTCACGCCCGAACGACTGAATGGGTTATTCTGCTGTTGCCAAGCGCTTACAAGGGAGCTGCAGGGCTTTCTCTGAAGAAACTTCCAACATGCACAAAATGTGATGGCATCTATCTTCTTCTGCCGAACCTAACAAAGTACTTTTGTTGCCTGGAACTAAAGCATCTGAAAACTTTCATTTAATTTACGGCATCCAGCTTTGTTCACGTTACATAAACAGATTTTAAAAAAAAAAAAAAAATTTTTTGTTTGCCTGTTTGTTTCTAATGGGCTCAGGCTGCCCTTCCCATTCAGCTATATGAGTATTATATTCTCCTGTACAAAAGTCTTGAGCTTTCTTTACATTCTGCCTCCAAGGATCCAGACTTTCTTATCACTTTAAAGTGGTCCTAAGCCTCCCACTCTGACTGTTTTTCTTTGGACTTTGGCAGCTTCATCAATCACTGCAGTGCAGTCCTTGTACCTGACCATTTTCAGAGGATTAATATGATGTCAGGCCCACCCTACAGCTGCTTCAGACCTACTGGGAAGGATTTACACACGGTTTAGGAGTGTTTATGGGAATTTTTGACCATTCCTCCAGAAGCACATTTGTGAGGGCAGACACTGATGTTGGATGATAAGGTCTGGTTTGTGGTCTCTGCACTAATTCATCCCAAAGGTGTTGGGTTGAGGTCAGGACTCTGTGCAGGCCAGTCAAGTTCTTCCGCATCATGTTGGAATAGGAAGGGGCCATCCATCCTAAGACTTCCTTTCATTGGCACTAACAGGCCAAGCCCAACTCCTGAAAAACACCCCCCACACCATAATCCCCCCTCCATACATTTGCTGTATTTCCATGCACCTATTTCCCATTTTCCTCGAAATTTCCTATTAAAAAAAAATAAGGGGTGGCTTGAGACTTTTGCACAGTACTGAAAATGTGTGTTGCAGAAAAAAAAATACAAATATAGGATGTTCCTCTCTTTCCTTGCAGCATTAAAAGCCTCCATCACACGCTTACCACTATCTGCTGCCCCTCTGTACATGCACACTATCTTTCTGTTGTAGGGCACACGCATACAAATATTTGCTGCAGCAATATGCCTACATGGAGATGCGCCAAGGGTGCTTTGTGGCTCATTATAATGTGCTAAAATACCTGGGGAGGGAGATGCAGATGTTCTATAAGACACCGCAGCAGTGAGCCTGGGCACAGGACTGCTGCAGCATTTGATGTGTTCAAACTAAAAGTAGAAAAACATGTGTGGATCCGAGGAGGATACAGGTCTGTGTGTGATCTGAAAAAAACAGACAAACACTGCAACCTTAAAAGGTCCGTTGCAACTGAATTTGAGGAGAAGGGTTTTGTAGGGTCACGCTGTAGGGTCGCACTTCACCTGACTCTGTTGTGCAGTTATTTCAAGAGAAATATCGGGATTAATTACTGAAATCGACTTCTTTTGTAGACCTCCTCTGCTTCTCCCTTTTCCCTACAAGTCTCACGTGAACTTTTGGCATCCAGAGTTTGACCTTGCTGCATTAAACTGTGCAAATACACTAAATGAGGAAAAACACAAAAGTTGCTGTTTTCACTTTGAGACGAAGAGTCCATAACATAACATGTGCAGTGGCGTTTAACAAGGTTTCTATGATCTGAAAAATAAATAATCACTGAATCTTCAGCAAAGATTTTCTCTCAGTTGTTTTGTATATAAAGATATTAGCGGCCGGGTTAAAACATACAATATGTAGGTCAGTGCAAGGCCGCTCATTTGGTTGCAATCCGCAATTTATACCAGTAAATACCACAAAATCCTGCCAACTGCTCTTTTAGAAAACCTACTAAAATAACGCAAAACATTGCATAATCATTTAAAATAGGCAGCTATCCCTTGTGTTGTGACAATTAAAGCAGCATGTAGGCATTTCAGTTTCCAGTATTGGTTAAATGAAGTCGCTGACAGAAAAATGTCATTTAAAAAATAAAAAACAAAAACAAAAATGAGCAGATGTTCAACCCAATTACATCCGACTCCATTTCAGTCGATCACGCCGTGGATTTTCTTTTTTTTTTTTTCCTGAAAAATGCACTGCCAGCTTTGGTCTGCCAAGGCTCTGTAGTGTAAAATAAAATAAATGAGCCAATAAATAAATGTAAACAGCTGACATACATTGATGATATTTTAGAGAATTTGTATTCATATGCTTGAATAACTTGCCAACTTGGCACTAAAAGATGCACATTGTACCGATGAAGATTTTAAACATGGCAGGTCATTCAAGGACACGGCTCAATGAGATGAATTTGTGTGTTTGTGTGTTTGTTTGTGTGTGTGTGGGGGGGGGGGGGTCTTTTACTTCAATGTGTGAAAAATGTAAAAAATAAATAAGTAAATGGCACAGCCTTTGTCTTAAGTTAACCTTTATAAAGTAGCTACTTACTGAAGCCTGGCCACCACTGACACTCTTTCAGAGATTACTCCACCGATGCTCACATGGAGAGCTAATGTGTGCGGTGATTCGGGAAGGGCTCAAACCCCTGAGAGATGCACGGGTGGGTGCAATTTTTCAAAACTAAAAAAAAAAAAAAAAAAAGATGGGCTGTTTCTACTTTATAAACACTGACTGAAGCCAAAGCAGCCTTTCTCAGCCTTGATGGCAGCCTTGCACCCTCGTTGCAGTTCCTTGAGGAACTCACTTGGAAGACACGTCTCAGAATCAGCTGTTTGAAGGAAACGTCACTTGTTTGCGGTCAAAGGAAACCACGGGTGAGATTATTCTTATGGTGACAACAGTGCCCGTTACATGGCAGTACAGTAGTAGGAATAGAAATGGAATAAACGAGTATATCCTTACATTTATAGCTGTGAATTGTGAATTGTGATTGTATCACTTTTACGTATAATATCTAAGGGCGAGGTGCTACAAATTTCCATCAAGACAAAGAGGACATATCTCAGCCCTACTTCCTCCCTAACGTCAGCTAAGATAGACTTCAGTTCCCCCACGGCCCCGTGCTGGATAAGTGGTTAAGAAAGTGGATGGATAGAAAGACAGATCTGATATTATTATTTTATTGGCGCTAATATGAGTACTTACTCATCCTTTAGTCTTCACGATGATCCAATGCGATCAGCATGAAGTCCCTTAATGGATCGGAGAGTGCTTGAACAGAAAAGTTTGGGAAAGTACAGAATGAAATGTAAATGTCATTAATCTGTGATTTATACAATGTTTCAAAAATAAGTGTCTGTTGTTTGAATGCTTTGACTGATAATAATCAGTATGTGGGGGGGGGGGGATAAGAGCAATGGAGTTTTTCTTTTTTTTCTTAGATGTAATAGAAAATGGGAAAAACAAAAGTCACCTGTGAAAGTGCATCTGGGTTTGTAACACCGGGTTAACCATCGCTATCTGGGAAAAATGAGTTAAATTACCCACTTAACTTGAGTGTGAACCCAGTCAAGAGGGAACACACCCCGACCATTAGCCTCCATTTAACAAATTGCAGCTTTGGCTCTTTGTACCAATATATTAATTTGAGCCTCAGCGCAGAGGCAGGGTTTTGTTTTAAAGCTCGAGTGCTGGTGAAGACAGAAAGCCATCAGTTGCCACAGGACACACATAACTAACATGAAGTCATCAATAATGCAGAATTCCAGGAAGAGGTGAACTGAAAACCTCCAGAACTGTTTACTAGCTGTTGCATTTCAGACCCTATTTTGCCACCTCACAGCTGGATTTTGCTGCCACATTCAGTTCTACCTCCAAGTGCAATAAACCAATTAAGGCGGTCCAATTAAAACCCAATTCCAGCTGAGACCAGCACGCCGTGTGCCTAATGGATATGTTGTAATTAGCTCCAGAGAGAGAGGCCTCGGGGATGTGCTTCTCTGAATTGTTACTTGCACGTATACACAAAAATCCTGGATTTCATCATTTATCCGAGGCATATGCTACTACACCTCCAAAAGTATTGATCTGGATGAAAAGTTTGGAGCAAACACTCGCCTTTTTTTTTTTTTTTTTGCAACGTCATGCTGGAAAAGCTGTCACAGTGTCTGAGCTGTAACACTGTAATTGGCTCTCTCATATGCGCCCACATCCTATTAAGACATAGGAATGTCTGTACACGCCGCTCGCACACGCGCACACACGGGCGTGCACGCACACACACACACATCCTCGGTCGCCGTTCTCGAGGAGACAACAGAGAGAGATCAAAAGAAAGCGAACAAAGCCTCTTATTTACACCGTCCTCCAAGGGCTGGGGCTCTTTATGAGGACAGATGATTTTAATGGATGCACTCTACGTGTTCTTGGCACACTCACGGCTGTTTAACAGGAGCGGCCAAACGGAGGCGAAAATTGCATTTTCACCTTTCACATACGTGTTGCACTAACTGATGAGTATTGATTTGACGGTTTATGTAGCACTACCTGGACAATATCCACGATAATAAATCCCCTCGGGGGCCATAACCACAATTTTACTCTCATATTCGACTCGGGCCTCGTGCGGGGATCAGGTTTGAATGAGCCGGGGTAATAATTGAGATGATTACAGCCAAATGCGGGTAAAAAACAAACAACACATGCATCATGCTGATTGGATGCAGAATGATTGTGAGGATTCATTGTGCTGTGGTGTGCACCACATGATCACTTATGATTTATTGATCATCTTTCTTGTAATGTATAATGCAATTGCCTTTTATTGCTTTACATAGACCAGAGCTAATAAAACATTTTGGCAGTCTACGTGAAAGGTCTGGGAAAGTGCTATAAGGTAAAGAAGCATGTGAAAGCGCAGACGGATGAAAATATTGTTACATTAGAATCATAAATTTTTTAATTTTTTTTAAATTCTGTTCTTGTTTAGGTTTATTTGCATATTTCACATTTCAAAATATATTTTCTGGACTACTCAAAAAGTAGTCAGAAGCAAAGTCCAATTTGATATTCAACCGGTTGCAGCGGTGCTTTAATTATGCCGAAATCATAAAGTTTATCTTCTAATCTAATGTTAGCATTTCTCGACCATCATTTCTATGATGCCACAAATCTCAGTTTTTAATTCACACCTTGTGGTTTGGGTTAAAATGACTTCTGTTCAGGGACCTTTCTCATCGTAGTTCATTAATAAACGTTTGGTTAAGATTATAAAATCACAGTTACAAGTGTTAAAGTTCAGAGCTGTTATTGTGTCCAGCAACAGGAAGCGAAAGACAGTAAGTGAATTTATTTGCATAAATTAATGTGAAACTTACAAAATCAAGTTATTCACTGTTGGGTTTTTTTAAAATTTTTTTTAGCTGTTTATATTCAGAACTTGATAATTCTCAGTTTCCTTGATGATGATGAGTCTGCACCTCAGAATTGATTCTAATTAGAAGAGCCAGCACAGCTAATAAAGTCTGAAAGTGACCGTGTGGACAGCAGTGGGTTGTGAGACAGCGGCGCACAGAGATGACCCTGTGTCAGCCATGTAGCCATACTGATCACTCAAAGTAGCACTTGTTCTTTTATTCACCATGCCCATAACTAATATTGAACCATATCTTGTCTGGTCATGTGTAACTCTATATGATCAACATGGCACCGGAAATAAAGGGTTAAAAAAAATGCTGCAACACAGTTTCCTTTGTGTAAGCCAAAAATCTGTACCACAAGCAACCCAGACTCCCAGCATTTTCTCTGACTGTCTAACTGGTACACCAGTTCAACTGGTCTTCAGTGCAAAAATCAAATGTGCAAGTCACACGGCAGCAGCTCAGTTAAAAATATTATTTTACACAGAGAACTTTCAGCTGTTCAAAAGAGTTAAACTATAGAGGCATGTGGAGGGGAAAAACTAAACACACTTGTTAGGAACATATTTTAGGATCTTTTACAGACAGAAAAGGGAGAGGTGGCTGATTTTTAGCTTGTTGATAATCCCTCTGATTTCTCTCCATTTCCTGAAAAATGTTAATGCATCTGCAATGAATGGAAGATCAAGAGAAGGATGAGGAGGCAGATGAGAGCCAAGAGATTGAGTGATGCATTGGTATGGGATCCTTTCATTTCTCAGGGAGATGGCGCAGGAGACACACAGCCGTCAGGCTCGGGATGCTGAGCTTGGGAAAGGCTTGACAGCAGAGCCCTGGGCAACTAAGAGGAGTGTATCCTCTTCTATAGTGCCATGAGAGCAACATAAGTACAGATAGAGGAGTGAAATGAGATAAGAGAGAGAGAAAGATGGAAAAGAGTTGGTAGGGTGGCTTAAAAAGAGCTGTGGCGTGAGGAATGGAGAGAAGGAGGGAGGAATGAAGGGAGAGAGGGGACTGTGTTCTGCAGCCATCTGGCCCGTTCAGTGATCCAGAACGTTGACACTGGCAGCTGAAGAAGAGGAGAGGAAGGGGAGCAGGGGAGCAGAGGAGTCCTCAGTTCTGTGTCTGAGGAGAGAAGTCTGTTTGTATTACTTTAATTTTATTCGCAGTGGTGTACACGCACACACGCTCGCACATACACAAAGACATTTATAGTGCTCTGTAAAAAATAATAGGTGGCTTTTCTTGATCTCATCCAAAACCGTAGGAGTGCATCCAGGGATAAATTTTGCCAGACAGATGACTGACACCTCCATCATCATCACATACACCACGAGCTGATCTGATCTCTCAGCTTGCAGAACCTTAACCATACAAGGTATAGACTGAGAATGCCTCAGCCTGAAACATAAAAGTTAAAAGTATCTTTTACAAGAGTCTGAAATAATTCAGATAACGGGCAGCAGTGTGTTGAAGCTAAATTGCATATATATATATATATATATATATATATATATATATATATATATATATATATATATATATATATATATATATATATATATATATATATATATATGTATATGTATATATATATATATATATATATATATATATATATATATATATATATGTATATATGTATATATGTATATATATATATGTATATGTATATATATGTATATATATACATATACATATATATACATATACATATATATATATATATATATATATATATATATATATATATATATATATATATGTATATGATATATATATATATATATATATATGTATATGTATATATATATATATATATATATATATATATATATGTATGTATATATTTATATATATATATATATATATATATATATATATTTATATATACACATATATATGTAGTGGTGTTGTACTGTATATTAAACAAGACACCAGATAAAATACCTGTTGAAGAGGCGACTGCGGTATTAAGAAAGCTTCTGTGCGACAAAAAAAGTTACCAAACTATTTCACAGCCAATTTGTTTCCACCTATTTATCATTCACAATTTATTATTCCACAGTGGTAAATAAGGATTTATCCTGGTTACATTTTTGAAATAAGATAAGGCCTGTAATTAGGATTTTGTTTGGTAAGATAGCCCCAGTTGTCCACGCGGCTTAGTGCTTAGCTGAGGCCAGATTCAGCACTGACACACAGGACTAGAAAAAGGTGGCATATCTGGCCCAAACAGATGGCATGTGTATGCCCGCATGAATGAACACACACAAACGCACACGTTCTAACTGTTCACACACATACACATAAGAGCAGACCATATGAGGAGATACTGGTGTTCAAAGCCCATTTGCAGCCAAGTGTGAACAGAAAGATGGAAGCAAAAGAAAATCCGTGTTAAGCAAAACACTTGGAATAAATGAAACCTCCTACAGTGCTTACATTGAATTATGTGTGATAACACCTCATATGCACCCAACAGGATGTGATATGATTACACTAAGACGAATACACAGAATGTAGCCGCTAAAAGTACCGACAATCGTGAGCGCTGTAAGCAAAACGCAGTCGATCTCTAAATGGAAATTCTCGTCTAATTGCTGGATTATTTCCCGATGGTTGCTAATCAAACAGCATCTGAGTTTTCAATCCTATTTCACGGATGAGTTAAAATGTAAAACATGCCACCTCATGGTTTTCTTTCTACCTGAATATATCCTGTACACTGAGCAGAGTGTTCCATCTGAAACACAATGATGTCACATTTTATAAATTACATTAAAAAAAAACCCCACAGGAGTAATTAACAGGTTCAATAAATGGCTGGCATTATGACTGAAGCTACAATGAAAAATCTAATACATTTCTGGGGTGTTTTCAAAAGCAAATAAAAAAAAAAAAACTTAGCTGACAAATTCTTACTCAAGGTCTTGGTGTAAAACCTGAAGGACTGAAAATCATTTAATAGATAGTTCCATTCACTGAGTAGTCGCATTGCTGTTCAACTTCTAAAAGAAAAACTGAATGAATTAAATTCTCATAACCTTTGGCTGATGTGTTAACAGCTCATGTTCTCTGAGTTGTACTCGGCCTGCTTCTAAGGTCACAGCATCGCAGAGTCGTCCTCTGTGTCTACTGTAACGGAGAGAGAGCTACTGCAGTGTTTTAGTAATGTGTGTATTTTTATTAAAAGCCTGTGGCTTAGAAACAATTTATGGAAGCCTGAGGAAAATGCCTTTTCTTCTGAAAACTCTTGGGGGCTCAGCCAAAGGAGAATCTAGCAGAAATGTTAGGACTGCAGCTAATAAGTGCTACTAAGTTAAAGTCAAAGCAGCGACTGTGACTGAAGATTTCTAAAAATTCTGTCCCTGTGCTCAAACTGTGAAGTATTTTATTTGGATGGGAAGTTTTTGGAAGATCTGCTAACAATGTTTACCCCTTTGTAGATGACGTAAGAAGTCAAGTTGCTTAAAAGGCCAGGCTTACCATTAATTAACCATTAACATGGAGTGCAATGACTTTTACAGCAAGGCAAGTGAGCCACCCAGCCTCCTCACTCACCGACCATTTTAGTGACCACTTCGGCTGCTTGCTGATAAAATAAGATAAATGGAGCAGACTAAAATGGACAATATCATGATTTTATATTAAGTATGTGTTAGGTATATTAATATGAAGTATTTTAAATATTAGAGGACCGCTCTTCAAACTATTTACCATTAACTGACAGTAGCCAGTAAGGACATATTCAGACGCCGTACTCAAGTAAAAGAAGAAAAATCCCACATTTATTATAGTGTATCAGGGTCTGAGGGGCATTTTTTCAATGTTCACTGCTACTGTGCTGCAGCCAGGGCCAACGCAAACTGTGGTGACCCATGTAAGAATGTTCTGCCCTGGATGCCATCCAAACTATCAGGAGATGCTCCGGATAGAAATTCCATCCTAGGTCCAGTGGCAACAAAAAGAAGCAAACATCTCGCATTCACATCTTTGGATGAGTGTTTGGACACACCTACCCATCCATATGAATGGGTAGGTGTGTCCAAACGTTTGACTGCTACTCTATGTGTGGGCACAAGACGGACAAGTCACAAAACTCATGCATGCATCAACTGCAAGAAGCAGATATGAAACACACACACACACAGCCAAACTCTCCCCAACTGGCTTGTTTGATCGTCTCAATGATCTGAATCTTCTGTGTGAGGGATTTCTGTGCTGAAGGAGCTGCTAAAAGCTGCTCCACACTAACTCCTAGTTGCATTTTGACCGAGGAAATCAGCAAAAAAGAACTTATTTATTGAGATAAATCAAACTGCAATTTGCTTTTTATTTATTTGCTAGTTCCATCACGTACTGCTTACGGAGATAAGACTGAAATAAATTTCCAAAATGCAAATAAAGTTCCCATATGTGTATAATAATGCATACAATATCATAACGGATCTCAGAATGGGGAAGCTGAATCAAAGCCGGCTGGACAAGCACGCTTATTTGTTGCCATCAAAAGTACCAAGATTATTATCCACAGTAACACACTCACACACACACACACACACACTTAACATGCCCCAGACAATCCCATGAAAATTACCATGCATGAAGGTTTCTAATCAAACTAACTTTGTAGCCAACTGCAGCCAACAAAGGGCAGTGAATTACAAAGTCTATGCAAAGAGACAACATAAGACCCTTAAAAGAACAGGATGCTGTTCTGAGCTGTAAGGATGGATATTGATTTCATTTTGAAATCATTCTAAATTATTTCTTTCTTTCTTGTTTTTGCTTTATCTGTCAATCACATCTTGTTCTGACGGTCATAAACAAATCAATTCGGTTTAAGGTTTTGCAGATAATTTGCATATAATTATTGTTCGTCAGTTTTGGTGTGCTGTGTGGATACAAAGTGGGGATCTGCACATACCTCTTTTTGAATTGTCTTATTTGATGCCACTCCTTTTGAGCAATAACTACACAAATAGACCTACAATGCTTGTTTGACTTTTCAGATGTGAGACGGTGCTGTACTCCAGTGTCACGCGCACTGCTGTGCTTTTTCTTTTATTTTGTCTCTTCTGCTCATGTGGGATCAGTGTGTCTTTGTGCATGCAGGCTGGCAGCTCTCAGCCATGTTCACCACCCCTGAAGGAGAAGAAAGCCTGTCCCAAAGTCGCTGGAGCGGATTAGTCTGCCCTCTCTCCCTCCCTCTCGCCACCCCCTCCATATTTAAACATTTTGGTTGGACTATGGTTGTGAAACAACAACAAGCTTAAAGGGTTGTGAAAAGTTTATGTATTCATTGAGGAGACTGAGGCCCAAATGTGGGTTTTAAATAGTTTGGGGATTTAAAAACAATTTTTTTTTAATGATAGCAATTAAAAACACTGAGTTATGGCACCTGGATAAATACTAATAGTCCACAATCATCAGCAAACACAGGAATCACACCCAAACAGCATTCTTATATTAGGACAATTACATTTATGAAACTGCTGGTACATGTATATTAAATTCAACATCTGCACCTCATTTAGATGCTAATTGCTCTTTAACATCCATAACAAGCTAAATAAACTCAAGAAAGGAATTATTTTAAAGAAAAAAGGTTATGTACCTGGAGAATGACCTACTGTGACACTCAACTGTTGAAGCTGAGAAAATGTCAAGTGTTAGTTATAGAAGCCATACAATGATGTTTTTAATGAACACTTACCCCTTCTCTTTGTAGTGCAAACCACTGATCCAGTGTCAGTATTTAGCACCCCCACTTAGAGCTGGTGATCGAGAAAGAAATGTAGACATTTATTAACTGAGTTGGCCTGCTGGTGAGAGTTGCAGGAGAGTTCCTAATTGCCTCCAACTCTAACTTACTGATCTTTAAAGTAAGAAGAGGGGTGCCCCCTTACTGCTGGAACTTTTACTTCATAATAGCTCACATTGGACATCAAACAGACTAGAAACCATGCTCAAAAATACTGCTCTTTCTGCGGCAGCCATAGGAGACACAGTGAGACAGCAGGAGGACGATGATTGTTGTTTTCAGTGGAACTCTGGCTCTTTCGCGGCACGGTCCCAATATTGACTGTCCCAATATTGACTGTCCCATGGTCCCACAGGAGAATGGCAGAATCCCAGCCTTTGAAGGAACTTTGCTCACTGGTCCCAAAGAAGCGGTGGAACCTTCACTCCCCTGCCATCTGTCGAGACATGAAGAGACAGCCAGCAGCAAACCTAACGGTCGTCACTACCCTTGGGTCATGGCTCACTGACAAGAAGTGAGGAAGCTGAGGAGATCACAAAACTTTCTAATGACCGCCAGAAGTCTTACATGTCAGCATACTTGACATGTGGCACTGAACAGTAGATTCAATATGGAAAAAGCAAGGTCAAAGGTTTTGTCAAATGAATGTAAAATTGGCTAGATTAATTGGATTATCATGTATATACTGTGAAGGACCTAAAGGCATGTGTTCAAGGGCATTGTTCAAGGACTGAGAGGATAAAAGCACTAAAACCACTTAATTGTCTTTGCAATAAAATTAATATTCTTACAAAAGGCATCTCTTGGTGTCGGTTCTTGGAACCAGCTAAAAACACCCGAGTGTCCTGCAATGAGCTAAATGCTTCACTGCCATTTGCATGCATGTAGTGTCCCGCTAATTGTGCTTTTTCCATTAACTGGCACAGCGAGAAAAAGCCAGACTCTGAGTCATCATTAATTTTGTATTTAAGAGCACAGCTGCAACTTACCTTTCCTGCTTCATGGTCAATCCAAATGAGAAAGGACCCAACATGCAAGTAAACGTTATAATGGATTTTTCTGTTCTTTTTTTAAAATCTCAGTAACGCCTATGTATAACCCGATAACTATTATTTGACCCATGGACTGAATTTTTAGGCTGAAAGGTATGAATCTTAAGCAAAACATTTTAGCTTGCAAGGCTTATAAAACTTTGATTTAGTCTATTCAAAAGCCAAATGAAAGGCAGCATTGGATTGCAACCTTTTCCAGTGAGATGTAAAGGTTTGCGTCTCTTCTGAAACTGCTGGAAGGTTAGGTTGAATTGAGGTCTTCTCAATGCCCTCTTTCATAGATTTTCTCCTGACAGGGTAAATATTCCTTTCACTTAGACTCTGCTGTCATTTTTATTTCTGCCAATTAACTCATACGTTTTGCCATTGCAAGGAATAGGAGTAAAAAATACATCCTCAGTTGTTATAGATATTTATTTTCATTAAAACAAAGGCATGGGAAGAAAGTATACGCACACCAGTTGCTGGAGAAATATTCCGAAGCTCTATACATTTATTATCCTAACCTTATGTGCACAAGCCTGGCCTAAAGTCAGTGACCAGAATACAAATGTGGTCAGGTAGAGTTTTATATTTTGACCTCACTTGTCATTATCTCAGCTCTGGCCAGTCAGACACGGTGTGGCCTCACCAGCAAGTGTATTCATAATTAATGACAGGGCCACTATGCAAGAGCACACCGAGCCAATCAGCTATGTTTTTCAGACAGCCCATCTAATGAAGACACTAAGCCGAGTTGTCTGTGTACATGGCCTCCCAAAGTGATAGCCAGTTATTCCTATGCATGTACTCAATTTGATTTAATTCACAAGTCTCGTTTGAAGAGATGAGTGGTGCCTTGAAACTCATCGCTCCTCTAACATGTCATTTGGCTTGCCACCAATCACAGAAATTGGTCAGCAGAAAGTTTCCTTTTGTCCTTGTGAAGTTAATCAACTCATTGAAGCACCCATAACCCAGGAAGCAGCCCATTTATTGTCTCTGAAAGGGAGATTTTTCTTTCCTTGGCCTCCATGGCAAATGGGCAGAATTGCACATTAGTTTTCTCCCTCAGTGGATGGCCCGTTTTGTTGTGGGCTCGAGCCTGGAGTGATTGAATAGCTCCCCGAGGAAGAGGCAATTTCGCAATGCGAGCTTCTCACCACTGAGAAAACCACCGTGCAAGGAAGGCAGGGAGCAGAGGTATCAGTAGGTGACAGGCACTGCGTTCAGCACTGTTACAGGTTACCTGAGCAATGTAAATAATTATTCTAAGCATGTTACTCAGTGAAAAACCAATCATATTACTTCAGTAATTATTCATCATATTACCGATTACTTTGTTTTAATTAATCACTTCAGTTATGTCAGGTGGTTTTAAATCAGTTCAAATAGAAATAAGGGAACATAGAAGAACAGACATAGAAAACAATACAGTGCATTTTAACAAACAGGCAGCCCTATAAGGAAGGGACGGATTTAATGACCATCCAGCACCGACTTGCTTAGCTTTACTGATGCAGGTCTCCACGGGGTTTTCATTAGGTGGAGGCTAATCTTCTCCCTCCAACTTCACCACGCACCAAAGAAATGAAGAGCAGCAGAGCTGATATCAGCTTCCATTGGTTTTTAATTCCAATTAAGACTGCAAATAAGCTCACAAAAATCAAAGAAATTATATGTTCCTAGAACTGGAACATATAACTCATTGCTGAGTTTGAAATTGTAAGCTTTTTACACGACTTGCTGAAAAAAGTAATCGCACTGCTGGATCAGGCACTGAGCAATGCTCCCAACCAGCCACACTTGTACCCAGCCTGTCCACCTTTTGCTAATAAGTGTAGCAAACATATAACAGAATTATATTCTGAAAAATGGCAATATAAAAAGCCAAAATGTCTTCATCTTACAAAATAACATTCTACGAGATAACCTTCAGTGACAAACTGGACAGTGCTCAGAAACCCATATGTATATCAGATATATCAGATTTGATCTGGATTTGGGGTACCACATATAAACAGCAATAAGAAAATGAGGCAGTGTAAGCACAGTGTAATTCAAGAAAGTAACAATTCAGACTCTAAATCAACATCAGGGACTCAAGAACCAAGAGCTGCTTCCTCCCAATCTCTGTTTGCCTGACAGTCCATATCACCTGGCTGTGCCCTGCATGAACCTGCCATCCACTCTGGTAAAATTGCTCCACAGACTACTACAAATCAACTGCTGCATTACAGGAAGGAGTGCCTGTCATTGCAGCTCATCTTTGGCCCACGGAGCGGTGTTTCTTACCCGTGGCAGACAAACTAAACTTCTGCCTTATCAAAGTTGATATTATTGGTACTCTGGAGACAATCTGAAAATAATAATCTGAAAACAATTTTAATCATTTTAATTTTAGAAGTTTTATTAACTTTGCTCTTTATTCATAGACAACCCTTGATGACACTCAAACCCACATCTTCCCTTTAATCACCAGCTTAAAATGTCATGTTGCTTTGCCTAGGTTGCTTTTAAACTCCAGCATTCTCTGCTCATTGTCCTGTGAGACACAGAAGGTTCCAAATTAATTTTCCATGAAAATAATTCAGGATCTACAGAGGTCCTATGTGCTCTGAAGGGTGTTAGAGCAGGCTACTTATAGCTGCTGTCAATATACAAGTTATAGAACAAGTATGAACTTCAACTAAACAAGTTCAGAACTTAAACATATAGCTAACCACTACAGTTACAATAATCTTGTAACTCTTTAACCTGCCAGAATTAAATCCTTCTTTGCGTAGCACTATTTGGCCCGCTGTCCCATTTAACTTCAAAGCCCATTTAAAGGTACAGTGTATATAGTCTCACCACTAGATGTCAGTAGATTGCAGTCAACCGAATTCTGTTTTCTTGCCGCTCCCAGTTCAATGCATAATCCAAGCTATGGTGGCTGCTGTAGGACAAACATCATCACTTAGTAGTAAATCGGGAATTTAAAAAAATGGGGGGGGGGATCTGTGTCAATTAAATATTTTGTAATATTTTATGTTGGCAGCTGTTCATTTGCAGTGAGTAAAGGCTGTCAGTCCACTGTTTATCTCACCTGTCAATATGCCGGGACTCCACGTCTATTTCCTCTGGAGGAAGCCATAAAACTTTGTAAAAAGGAGCATGTTATCGAGTCCGTGAAGCTCACTTCTGTCCAATGACAGCGATGCTGAGGTGAGTTGTTGAGGATATCCTGAACTTTTCTCTCTGTAAGTGCCGGGGTTATGGCTGGTGTTAACTACTGTTAGTGACACTTTCTTTGAAGTGGCTCTAACATTGTTGGACAGTAGTGAATGAACTTTCACACAAAACGAGACTGTAATCAAACTATTTATCAAAGGGAAGGTGTGATTTTTAAGACAGTCAAGCCTAACAGCAGCAGGCATAATGCTAGTTTATGGGCTGTCTGGTGACAGGAGGGTCACATGTCTAATCTGCTTAGAATAAGTAACTGCAAAAGTATCAGGAATAAATACGCATCTTTATTTTGTGTGTTAGAGACTTAAGTTCAGGAGATGAAGCTTGACGGATGAGGTAGAAATGAGGGAGGAGAGAGAGCAGTGGAGGAGGAGAAATACATAAAGAGAATCAGATGATGAAAATATACATGTACAAATGTTAAATGGTCATATAATTTGGAATAGCTATTTGTGATCTTTATATTGAAAGTAACTCATAAGGCGCACTACGTATGTAGCCAGTCTCAAGCCGCATACATAAAACTCGATTAGGCAGAACAATAATGTCCATCTCGGCCCTGTATTCAAGATGATGGGGCGACATGGCAGCTTCCACAAACCAGCACCCACTCTTAGGGACTGTTAATGAGTTAATATGAAAATTTTGTGAGAATGCATAAATTTGTGGGAAGATGTAATTACACACAAAATGTATATTTCTGAAAACAACATTATTTTGGTCTTTTAAATAACCTCAAAAAATGATTTACTGTACCTTTAATATCAAATTATCTCAGAATGCAACAGCACAGACTACTGTCAGTTTTTAAAAAATCATAAATTAAATGATGCACTACAATATATTCCAAAAACAGTCTGCGTTGATGTTTTTTTTTGTTTTTTTTTTACTGCTTTCCTGTGGAGCATCTTCTGCAGCACATCACTCCTCTTTTATCTCCAGACAGGGAGGCAGGTATCCCTGTTTACTGAAAACAGCAGCAGACTTTTGGAGTTTGAGAGTCAATAAATATGCAAAAAAAAAAAACAAAAAAACCTGGGTCTGTTCTATAGCATCATAGACCACAGATTCTAATTTATGAATGATGTAGTGAATGACAGTCAGGTTACCATTAATCGTTTCATACAGGAATGTGGCTGCTCCATCAGCTGCAAAGCCAAAAGTGTTATCCACGCTTTCTTACTCTGGGATATGAGACAGTAGCCCTGGTGCATAACTGCAATTCAAGAAGTTGAAATATAGGGTGGGCAGATCAATCAAAATATCAATATTATTGATAGAACATTGGCACTGGTATTGGAGCAATAGTAGCATGATAGGATCAATGCTTTATTTTATTTGTCACATGTAAGTTAAGTACATCGCTCCCGTTCATCAGAAAGAGAACACCCGCGCAAACACCACTCCTCTCATGCAGGCACACTTTGCTCCACCCCCTTCTCACCTCACTGCTGTGATTAGTTGTCCTGTGGTCACATGACTCAGTGGCACTGAGGAGAGCTGCAGTGAGAGAGAAAGCGGTAAACGTGCAGAATATGTCTGCTTTCACACACATATGAACTTGAGTGACATCCCATTCTTAATCCATAGGGTTTAATATGATTTTAAGTGATTGACTCTGCAGAAAGTTGGCAACCGCTGTGCTTGATGTGCCTTAGGATCCGTTGACCCCACTCTGAAAACTGCATGGCTGAGTTGCTTCCACTTGTTATAATACCACTAACAGTTGACTGGAATATTTAGTCGTGAGGAAATTTCACAACCGGACTTGTTGCAAGGGTGGGATCATATTACGGTGCCAGGCTGGAATTCACTTTGTCCTGGAACGAGCAGGAGGAAGGAAATCCATCAGACAGACCCACACTCCCAGCATGGAGACAGAGCCCACAGTCACCGTTCTTTCAGAGAGACAAGGAAAAACCAGGTAGGGCATGCTCAGAACACCTCACCTAAGAGGCACCCGGGACAAATCCTAGTCAGATGCCTGAACCACCTCAACTGGCTCCTTTCGATGTGGAGGAGCAGAGGCTCTACTCTGAGTCCTTCCCGAAGGACTGTGTTCCTCACCCTATCTCTAAGGGAAAGGCCAGCCACCCTTCGGAGGAAGCTCATTTTTGCCGCTTGTAGCCACAACTTCGTTCTTTCGGTCACTACCCAAAGCTCATAGGTGAGGGTAGGGACGTAGGTTGACCGCTTTCACCTCAGCTCCCTCTTTACCACAACAGACCGGTGCAGCGACCGCATGACTTCAGACGCAGCCCCAATCCGTCTGTCAATCTCCCGCTCCCTTCTCCCATCACTCATGACCAAGACCCCAAGATGCTTAAACTCCTCCACGTGGGGCAGCAGCTCATCCCTCAGTCGGAGAGGGCACGCCACCCTTTTCCGGCTGAGGACCATGGTGTCATGGTCGTGGGCTGGTGGCCCAGGGGGTTGAGTTCCTTTTGGTGTAGTTTTGTTTTGTTATCTTTCTGCTTGTGTTTCTTATACTGTAGGTTAGTTTTCTCAGTTTGTTGTTTGGGTGTTCTGTGTTTAGTTTCACTTCCTGTTGTTTCTTTGTGTAATGTTTGATAAACTCTGTCAAGTTTTCTGTGTTAGGTCTGCATGTGTGTTATGTTTGGTCACTTCCTGTTTTATTTTGATAGTCTCGTGTTCCTTGTGTGTTGTGTTTAGTTTTGCTTCCCCTTGTCTCCTCTGTGTAATTATGGTCAGCTGTTATCCTATCTGTTGTTACTCCCCTCATTAGCCCTTATGTATTTATTGTCTGCTCTTGTCTTGTATACGTCTAGGTTGATGTGTCTGCAGTGTGCTCTATGTTTTGTATTTCGAGTTTCAGTTTCAGTTTCAGGTTTCCAGTTTTCGAGTTTTTTGGGTTTTCAAGTTTTCCTGTGGCTGGCCACTGACCAGCCTGATCCTCCTAAGTTTGTACAATAAAAGTTTAGTACATATCAGCTCTCGCCTCACGTCCTGCTTTGAGGTCCTTTCTGCCCTGCCTGCAGCATCCAGTCGTGACACATGGCCTCAGACTTGAGGCCGTTACCTACCAGACGCGTTGCGTAAAAATCACACGACATTCCAAATCTTTCATATGCGAACTTGTTGTGGAACCTACACACACACACCGGACGTGTTGCGTTTTTGTGAATAAATTGTCCTCATAAAACGCACTTTAAGAGAAATGAAGTCAACATCAAGCGATGATGTAATGAGGTTGTGATGTTTCTAAACAAGAGAAGGAAGAAACAGAGATTCTGGGTTCATCCAGCTCATGAGAAAGCACCAACAGGTAGAGTTTCATACCCGGAGTTGAAACTGCATCACAGCCACTTTCGCACATATTTCAGGATGTCAGTGGGCAGTCTGAGCTCTTGTTGGCAGAGTTGGGATCACATCCACTGCGAGCTGGAGGCCACCACCTGATGAAGCCAGAAGAACCGCATCATCTGCAAAAAGCTGAGATGAGATTCTGCCACTTGACTGCACCTAGGTGACAAAGGGCAGCCCTGGCAGAGTCCAACGCCCACAGGAAACAGGTCCGACTTATTGCTGGCAATACGGACCAAGCACTCACTGCGACTGTACAGGGCCTGAATGGCCCGCAACAACGGGCCAGACACCCCATACTCCCACAGCGCCTCCCACAGGATACCCCGAGGGACGCAGTTGAATGCCTTCTCCAACTCCACAAAACACATGTAGACGGGATGGGCAAACTCCCACGCACACTCGATCATCCTCGAGAGGATAAAAAGCTGGTCCAGCGACCAGGACAAAAACCGCAGTGATTTCGCGGTCATTAAAATGTATTCAGATTTGGCCAATTTATGATTAATCTCATAAATCATGAGACACTGCTCACCCTTCAATAGCTACTTTGTAAGTTAAAAGTATCTGTGCGTACTGATATCGGCAGTACTGGCTCCGTAATTACTTAGTATCGGATCAATACCAAAAGTTGCAGTTTGCAGCACTACTGAAATATTAGCCAGCAGATCTCACATTTTTAGGTAACACAGGTGATCAGGAATAAGTTTCTCAGTGTCACTCAGACAGAGAAAATCCAAGTGAAGGACCACTACAGTCTGAATACCACAGAAACTAATTTGTTTAAATATTTAGCCAATTAAAGCATTTTTTGAGGTATGGTTTACTACGGTCAGTGTACTTGTGTTTTGATGGATCACAAGCACCTGTGCTCTGTGCTGAATAACTGCCTGAGCATGTATGCACACACTCATCAGTCACTATAGTAGTAATTTTGACATAGGAAGTAGTTTGGTTTGGTTTTTCTTTTACTATCCATTGAATTCCATCCCCTCGTTACTAGAGAAAACTTGACACAAACAACATTTAGATCGACTGTCTAGTAAATCAGAGCTAGCCGTCGACCATTTCTCCAATATACCACTAATATTTTCAGTAATCCGAGAAAGTTGAATCTGTTCATCTGGATGTAACGCTTTCAGTGGGAGAAACATTTCGTCACTCAGTCAAGTGACGAAATGTTTCTCCCACTGAAAGCGTTGCATCCAGATGAACAGATTCAACCTTCTGGGATTTTCTTACCTGCACGACTGAGCACGCGACAGGACGTTTTCAGCAATGTGAACTCTTTTATCGGTGCATTTCAGGATAGAAGTAAAAAATGAGAGAATATTTTTCCTCTTGACATTCTCTAAGTCTCTTATCCCTTTGGACTTGAGAACGTTACACTCTTTATTTGAGCCGTACCTTTTATTCTGGAAAGAATGAATAGCAATAGACATGAGTATTATGACCTCTGGCTTCTTTTCAGAGGAAGTGAAACATGGTGTTCTGGATTTCTACCTTGCTCATGCACTTGTTTCCTTTCACAAACTAACCTGTAGCTTTTCAGTGGATACAAAAGAATATTTCTTTTTAGTGCATATTCAGCGGGTGTCATGAGCAATAAATTCAGATCATGGGCTGTGCTCTGTTAGGACTTCTATCTCTGTCTATGTGACTAATCAGAACAACAAAGCTAGTGTTATTATGGGCAGAGGTGGAAACGTACACACATTTGTCACTTAGGCAGAAGTACAGATACATAAATACTACGGTAAAAATTGAACTTGTGTGCTCAAGTAAAAGTGAAAAAGTACAGGCTCTGAAATGAAAGTAGAAAAGTAAAAAAGTAGCTCTTTGAGAGATATTTCTACAAGCTATTACTGTGCAAAGCTAACTGAAACTCATTATTAATAAAATAATATTAAGGGGATACGTAATATAATTACCTCTAATTGTAACGAATGTACTCAGCTTGAGCATCTGTTATCACGAGCAGAGATAAACAAAGGGAATTTTAAAAACGAGCTCCGTTTGCTGGTGTCTGCGTCGGAGATGGGTGATAATGCCCGGAGACCTAAACAGAAAAATGACTGTAGTAGGGCATTAAAGTGGGACTTAGCAGGTGCGGGAAGCCTGAGATCAGGTGTAGCAGTGCAATGTGGGGAGAAGAATTATTTAGAGATATGTCACATTAATTTCTCCTGTGTAATCCAGTAGCTTTTCCCTGTGTGCAGGCTGTGATCAGCTGAACTGTGCCGCTGCTGCTCTTTGTGAGTTTACGCAGCCGAATTCAACAAGATTCCCTCTGTTTAAAGGTGGAATTCAGGGTGAATCATCAGCTTAAATTTAAATTGATGTATGTCTGTAACAATAACCATGTGCACCACAGTTGCTCAGCAACAGTCCACCATAGAGCATTACTGTAAACTTTACCACAGTACCACTGACCACTGTAGGCTACACTAAACTGCCTGCATTTTATTACAATCTTTGAATAACACAGTAAGTATACTTCAATTTGTTTTGTAGGATGTGTCACAATATGAAAAAAAGCAACACATTGTGTATAGATTTAATGTCTGTTCAAAAGATTTAGGACTGACTTAGTACAATACAAGCAAGCTTTAAATTTCCAGTTTTCAAATGTCACCAAGTATTCCTTACCTTTACAAATAATCTCTTCTTCCTCTCCTGTTGTGTCTTTCTTACATCTTTCTCCATGTCACGGTGAAGTTATCTCACACTCTTTTCTCTCGCTGGGTGATAAAGCAGCTGTACCCTTAGCTGGCAAACATAAATTGCACGGTGATAATTTGTGTGTTTGCAGATATTTGTTGAGCTGTTGGAAACATTGCATTTAAAATTATCTGTCACTTGAAACAAAGGACAAAGAAAAACGTCCCTCCTTTATGGACATCCGCTCCAAAAACAGCGTTCGACATGGTCCTGAGCCAGTTTGAGCCCTGAGTATACTCCAATTAATGATGCATTAGTCGGCGCTGCCGATGGATACGCCAATAGGACTGTCTTTTATGTGTTATTGTTACCGTGCATTCATATCGGTTTGGTGTCTGGAAGGTGCACAATGGCATGAAATCATAACTTCGCTCAGCTTTGTTAAGCCGAAAGTAACGAGCCTGTTTTGGAAATAAATACTCAAGTAAAGTACTGATACTTCATTACTGTACTTAAGTAGAATTTTCAGGTATCTGTACTGCGTCACCTCCCAGCTCTGATGGATGTGCAGAGCTTGAGCTCCGCACTGCTACTTGTTAGAGGTTTTATCCTAGCGTCATGACAGACCTTTAATTTGGTCCTCGGGGCACATAGTGCCAACACCATTTGTCTGTATTTTGAAACAAATGCATTTTGACCTTTTTGTTTGGTAACCTCTGACTTTTGTTTCCCCCCCCTCCCCGCCCCATAGCTCAGTGACAGTTGCACAGATCTGGGGAGACAGCTCTTTTTTGCATTGCAGTTTTTATTCCCTGAAGGTGCAGGGGAAAACTCAGCTCCCAACAATGTTCATGAGCACGATTTGGTGTTTTTTTTAAATGGTCTCGGTGGCACGGTAAAGTGCGCTGTGCAGAGGGAGTCACACTGCTAAATGGAACCCACTGTGAGCTCTGGGACTGCACCGTATCTACGGATACACGAACCAAAATGACTTCCGTAGCATAAAAACTTTCTGACAAGAGGATGCGTTTCTGGGGAGTTTTGCCTCTGTCAGGATTTCTGCAGATAACTTAAAGAGGCACTATGCCGTTTATTAGCTTAATGAGCCTCTTTTGGTGAAACACAACACCACTTAAATAACTGATCACCCCCAGAGTTATAGTTTCCTATAATGACACAAACATTAAAGTCACATTTTCTCAACAGCTATGGCCGGGCAACTGCAACAAATACTGTAAGCGAGCTAATTAGAGTGAATCCCAACAAAAATGCCTAATGAAGGGATAATATAATGTTCCTCAAAAATATCCCATAAAAGTTTTTTTTTTCCCCCTCTGCGTTTCAGATTTAAACCTCTTGTGACACGTTCTCGTTAAGTTTTTTTTAATAAAATGGTGCCTGTGCCTTTTGAAGAGAGTTCGGAGTTGCTGAAAGTCTTTGGAATGGGACGTGTTTGTGAGGTGGTGGGGGGGGAATTAGCAAAATAAATATTTACTCGTGGTCACTGATCAACAACCCTGTAAAAACCCCTGCAGATATAATACTGTCATTGTGTGCTGCGGGCAGCAAAATCTCATATTTGGATGACAAAAAGGACTTTTCATTCCATTACAGGCAGGGAGAGATAAGCAAGAGGTCAACACAGGGCACTTTTTTTGCCCTGCGTGTATCTCAGTGGTGTGCAAATGTCACCCTACATGCTCGGGGGATTGTTTACAAGGCTCATAGTTCAAATATGAAACTGAAAGCCGTTACTGTTCTCCTCACCTCCTTTTACCTCTGCCCCCCCTGCTGAGAGCAGCAGTAGTTTCAGAAAATGGTTCAATGGCAAGTAAAAGCTCACAACTTCATGCTGCTGCCGTGTTTTTAACACTAAGCCAGCCTCTGTGGAATCTGACAGGCTGAGACAGAAAATACAAAGCTTCACCTGAGCGGTTCTGAAAACAGACAATTATGCAATTGATTCCAGCCTTTTCAGATCTGTGCAGAGATGTGCACTGGAAGAGAAACAAACTGGGAAAGTATAATTTTTGGGGAGGGGATGAATATTAATCAAGTACACATAATAACTGTTTGCCTTCCTGACTAAGAACACAAGACAGATGAAGGAAAGGAAATGTTTGAATTGTCAGTAGTGATGAAGAAAGAGTTGATACGTGACTAATCCGAAAATGATTTTTTTTTTTCCTCCAAGCAGCACAAAGAAGATATTTGCCATAGATTTTCGGTTTCATTTTACCTTATCAAAACAGAATTACCCAGATCAGAATATTTTCCTGTTTAAAGGAAAAGTCTGCAAAGCCTCTTTGATGTTGCTGACAATTTAGGAGTAATAAAGAGATTGCTTTTCTCAGCAACGCACAGCAAATCAAGTAATCAGGGGTCAGTTTCCATCCTCAATCAGCCGTCACTTCTGAGTGTCTGAAATGGACAGCAGCTGCCACCAGCTGAATTCAGATGATTTGCAGCCAAATTAATCACTCTCTGGAAGGGCAATAAAAAGCAAAGTGATTACAACCCTGTTAGGGAAAAATAAAGGAAACAACATAAAGTGATTCAGACATTGCTCATCAAATTATGTTTAAGCATAGCCGGATCCTAAAACTGCAAAAATGTTCTGGCCTCTGAGATCAGTGGAACAATTACATATATACATACTGTCAGTTTATAAAGTTGTGATGACAAACATCCATCATTAAAATCTGGAAACATAAGCAGTCAGTCATGAATGCAATTTAAAATTCTGCTCTATTTTTTATTCCACAGTGTTCACCAACTAACTGAAAATCTACTTGAAGTCTTCCATTTGGTATTCGATCCAGCTGCCTGCAGGGCGCTTGTCAAAGCATTTTCCTTAATAATAGCTTCGCTCTGCAGATGAAATGCAGAAAATGCAGATTGTCCTACCATAGGTCGTTTGTTCAACTACTTCTGTGTTGGTTCATCGCTGTGAGCACTCAGTATTTATGAGTGTAGTTTTACCTGCCTTAAAAGCATAGATTGCATATAAACGATAAAGATAACCACCGTGACATCACCCACCAGCCCTGAACTCAGCATTTTTGCTGTTGCCATGTTGGTGTTATAAAAACAGTCAGGTCCACGCCTCATTTGTCTGGGAAAATCAGAGGCACCGCATGGTTATATAGCAGTTTGTTATGCCCACACTATTCAATTCAGTTCAGTTTAATTTATTTACAACAGTCACCTCGAGGCACTTTATATTGTAGGGTACAGATCCCACAATAATACAGAGAGAACTCCAACAATCAGACCTATGAGCAAGCACTTGGTGACAGTGGGAAGAAAAACTTCCCTTTTAACAGGAAGCAACCTCCAGCAGAATCAGGCTCAGGGAGGAGCGGGTCAGTGCTTTTCACTTCTGTGCTTTGTGTGTCTCTATGCGTACGTGTTATTTTTCGTCCTTACTACATTCTGTTGGGTAAACAACGTTTATAGTTGGCATAATCTCCTAAAGATAGGAGTTTTGAGCAAGAGGAGCATTACAGCAGCATTTCTCCCCTCACACTACACTCCAGTGGATGTAACGAGAAGTACCGACTCTTCGCGGATTACTATCCCCGCGGGAAGCAGGGAGCATAAGGCAGGGAAGCAGAAGTGGGGCTGCAGGGCTGAGGTGTTAATCAGGCTACAGACGCAGCCGCATGAAACACTGCTTTCCAGCCTTTTCCTCACCAACGCCCAATCCTTTGCTAACAAAACGGATGAGTTGAGGCTACAGGCAACAACGAATAACAACATCAGGGATGGTTGCTTCCTCCTCATGACAGAGACTTGGCTCCATTCATCTATTCTGGACTCTGCCGATAAGTTAGCAGAAGTCAGAGTCATGACAGAACCAGTGACACTTGTAAATGTAGGGGAGGAGGTCTGCATATGTGTAACAACTGCTGTCCTAGCACAGTGACTGTAGCCAGCAACTGCTCTGGGGACTGAGTATGTGATAGTTAAATGCACCTTCCCAGGGACTTTACTGTCGACATTGTAACTGGTGTGTAAGTACCGCTGGATGCTAATGCTAACTCCGTTGCATAGCAGCATTAGCTTACAGCAGAACAGGTACAGGTCTCTGGTCTCTGTCACAGTCTGTTGTCCCACCCTGCCTGAAGTCCTCCACCGTAGTCCCTCTGCCTAAGAAACTTGCCATTACTACTCTCAAACACTAATGGCCAGTAGCACTCACACTAGTGTTTATTTGGCTGATGGCAAAAGTCACAGTAATCCAACAGGGTGAAACATAAATCCTAAAAGGAAAAGCTTAAAACTGTAAATCACTTGGATGTAAACTCACTGGGGTCACTCGGAAAAACACACTAGGGCTTAGAAACACCAAGGGCAAGGAAAACAGAAACAGATGCTCTGACGCAAGACGAGGGGAAATGGTGGTTACGTATACCCAGAAGGGAGATTGGGGAAGAGAGGAGAACCAGGGAACACACCTGAATCTCACTGGATAAACAAGACAAGGGAAGCAAAAGCAAACACGGACAAAAACTAACAAAATTAAACAGGAATTAACAAAACATGGAAGGCACAGGGAACACAGGGTAAGCATGACAACTGAAGCAAAGGATAGATTACAAACTATAACCAAGAACAGAACCCAGATAACTAAATTGGGAATCTCACCGGTTCACTATCAGAACTGTTTGCAACTACCACAGTTAGCAAGAAGGTACGGCTATTAGCACTAGCAAACCGTCGTCCAGTAGCCGGTTGTCCGATCCTCTGATTCCGCTGGGTTGTGAATTTTTTCTGGCTAGATCCCTGCTAATATCTCAGACTCAGAATATTAAATAAACATGAATTCAAAGCCAAACACAGAAATGTTTGGTAAACTGACCAGGACACTACAGCTCTCAGCCTCAGCGCTGGATCCCCACAGACCTGTGTAGAGCCTGCTGCTCTATACTCACTACACCTATGATTGCACCTCTGCCCATTCCAGCAATGCATTCATCAAATTTGCGGATGACGCTGTGGTGGTGGGGCGTATCACTGGGGAGGGAGGGATTATTCTGCCTACCAAGAGGAGGTGGAGTGGTTGTCTTAGTGGTGCAGAGACAACAACTTGCTCCTGAACAGATCTAAGACTTCAGAAATAAAAGCAGACATGAAGTCTTTATTTATCAGCATTGACTGTGTGCAGAGGGTCACAGACTTCCGGTTTCTGAGAGTTTACATTGAGGAGGACCTGGCCTGGGGCATAAAAATACCACAGAGGTGGTTAAGAAGGCACAGCAGAGACTTCCTGAGGGTCCTCAGGAAGAAGAACATCTCCCAGAGACTGTTGGCATCCTTCTACTGCTGCTCCATAGAGAGCATCTTAACTTATTGCTTCTATTTGCAGTATTCCTGTTGCACAGTGGCATAGAAATATTATCAACACAGCCCTGAAAATCATTGTTTGCCTCCTCCCTACTTTGGAGGACCTACATAGTTCAAAAAGGCCAGTAATGTCATAAAGGATCCTTCTCACCCTGGTCACTCACTGTTTGAACTGTTACTGTCAGGTAGATTGTAGAGAACAATTAAAACAAGGACAAACAGACTGAAAAAACATTTTTATTCCAGAGCCGTGCAATCATTAAATGCTGCAATAAAAATGTCCACATTAATGTGCTCTGTGGAAGAAGGCGTTTGTGCAGTTTTGGAGAATGTAAAAGGGTTATGTTTGTTTTTATGTGTTTTTATCTCTTATATAGTTTCATATAGTTTTTATGATTGTTGTGATTAACTGTTGCACTGTTAAGGATTGCATGTAACTTTGTTGACATGGTGCAGTGACAGTAAAGATATTCTATTCTAAGGCGGTGTCAGGGGAGAATGGAGCTAGCGTTGGACGGTAGTCTGTAGCATGACTATGGAAATTAAGAGGGAGCGAGTGAAGGGAGACGCAAAGATTAAATGAATGAAGCTGAAGAAGTAAGAATGTTGCGCAGAGCTCAGGGAGAAGTTAAGACTGGATCTGGGTGCTAAAGGCTGGAAAAGGCTTATAGCTAATTGTATTTGAGGCTGGAAATTAAGGAAGGATAAAAGGACTGGTATCCATTGGCTAGACAGAGATTGAGCTGGAAAGGACGGGCAGCAGGTCAGGGTGATTTATGATAGAGCTGGAAATGTACTAACAAGTGAAGTGAGTGTGTTGAGAAGGCAGAAGGAGAACTCTGAGAAACTGATGAATGAAGAAGATGAGAGCGAGGAGGATGAATGGAGTAAAGTTATCAGAAAGTGCAAAGGATCGGTATGGTGGAAGTGAGAGCAGCTAAAAAGAGGAGTGGAAAGGCAGTTATCCAGATTTCATACCTGTGAAGGTACAAAGATATGTAGGAGAGAGGACAGTGGACTTTTCAACTGGATAGTTTAACACAGTCTTGATGATGCCTCAGGAATGGAGAAGACGTGTACTGGTACAGATTTTCAAGAACAAGAGTGTTGATGAACCATACCAAAAAGCTATGAGGAAGAGTTACTGAAGCTAGATTAAGAGGAGAGGTGATGAGCGAGCAGCAGTATGGCTTCATGCTGACAGAACTACAGATGTGACGTTTGCTTTGAGAGCGTTTATTGAGAAATATAGAGAAGGACAGAAGGAGTTCCACTTTGTCTTTATGGATCTAGAGAAAGCATATGGTGGGGTGCCAAGAGAGGAACTGTTGTACTGTATGAGGAAGTCAGGAGTGGCAGAGAGGCGTGCGAAGGTGGTGCACGACATGTATGAAGACAGCGAGAAGACAGTGGTTAGGTGTACAGTAAGAGTGACAGATGGGTTTAAGGTGGGGGCGAGATTACATCAGGGATCGGCTCTGAGTCCCTTCTTGTTTGCAACGGTGACGGACAAGTTAACAGACGAGGTCAGGCAGGGGTCTCCGTGGACTGTAGTGTTTGCAGACAACACTGTGATCTATAATGAGTAGAGAGCAGGTGGAATAGAGCCTGGAGAGGTGGAGGTGTGCTCTGAAGACAAGAGGAATAAAAGTCAGAAGACGCAAGAATACGTTTGTGTGAATGAGAGGGAGGCAGGTGTAACAGTGAAGACGCAAGGAGTACAGATGGTGAAGGTGGATGGGTTTAAATACCTGGGGTCAGCCATCCGCGGTGCACAAGAGAGGTGAAGAAGAGAGTGCAGACAGGGTGAGTGGGTAGAGACAAGGGTGGGGGTGTGACAGGAGGATAAAAGCAAGATTAAAAGGGAATGTTTTTAAGATGGTAGTGAGACCTGCTATGATTTATGGTTTGGAGATGGTGGACCTGACAAAAAGACAGGAGCCCAAGCTGGAAGAGGCAGAGCTGAAGATGTTAAGCTTTTGATTGGGAGTAGCCAGGATGGAGAGATCAGGTTGGAGACGAAGTTAGAAAGATGAGGCTGAAATGGTTTGGACATGTGCAGACGAGGGATAGTGGATATACTGGACAAAGGATGTTGAAGATGGAGCTGCCAGGCAGGAGGAAAAGAGGAAGATCACAGACGAGGTTCATGAATGTAGAGTAGGAGGACGTGCAGATGGCTGGTGTGACGGAGAAGGAAATGAAAGGGAGAGCTGGAAGGAGAAGAGAAACCTCACAAATCTGACAAAGCACCATCTGGGTAAAGCAAATTGTTGACAAATTAAAATTCAACAAATCCGACTTGGTGAAATTGTCTCATTGAGTTTCCCTCTTCCCTAAATGGCTGACCAAATAGGGCTTAGGAATATTTCATTGGAAACGATATTCCAAATACCAATCAGTAAGACATTGTTACAATGAAAACAGCTAATTTTGGTGAACTACGCTATTAGATCAAGTGGGATATGATGACAGTAGTCTCTGAGAGGCCCTTTCCTGGCACACAGTACGCAGTTTTATAGATGTATAATAGCGGATTATTCTCAGTGAGAGAGCAGGCTACAGCCAAAACAGACACAAGAGAATGCCTGCCATTTACTTGACGTTAGTTAACGGAACAAAGTTCTGGTTAGTCAACAGACTAGAAAAATCCAAGCACCGCTCATACAGCTGAGTTTCTTTATCACAAAACCCCAGCAGCTTGTGACAGAAATGTAGCACAGCATTAGCATACTACAGAGGACGAGCTGCTACAGAGAGGCTGAGAAAGCAGTCATGTTCCCTTTCAATCGCTGCAGTATCACTTCAACCAGAGAAACGTAAATGATGTTAATAATATCAATGTTAAATAATAATGGGTCATTATACCTGCATCGCATTGCACTCTTCCTTTGTGCAGGGCATTTATACCCCTATCCCAGACTGTGCAGTCATTCAGTTAGACCTGATTCATACTTTCAATTAACTGCTACTTTAAGATTTCCAAATAATTTTTTTTTTTGTTTAGCCTTTTTTGGCTGCCTTTGTAAACAATAAGACAACCTGATCAAAACTTTCTGTAAAGCGTTCTGTTGTTTAACTTCATTTACATGTAAAGTGAAACAGTAGTGCCAGATGAGGGTGGAACACAGTGGATTAAAAACTGGAAACATATAGTGGCGTATTGAAAACAGAGCCAACCAGATTAGAGTTTTGCTAACACGCCACATGGCGACTGCAGTTTATTTCTAAGCAACAAAATGCCAATCTGTTACAAAATTTTACCCCCATGTTTTGCTTAAATGTTGTAGTTTTTCAGGCTGCAACCTTCCCGTTTTGGTTTACTCTCGCTGCTCACAGCAGTGTCATTTTAGGCCACAGCAGGCAGCTGTTTTCAGCAAAAAGCCTCTGATAAGCCCACTGTTCACTACCTGCCCGACAGCAAATAGCATGACAGACAAAGTTAACAATTAGCTGGTGAACATACTGTGGCGTTTAACAGCTTTAGAACCACATATTCTGAGAGCCGAGAGAGACATTTTGATTTCCACTAAGCAAGTGCACAAAAACACAAACGAGTGCCCGTGTGTTTGCTGGTGTTTGTTAACATGTGCGTCCCATCAATTCAAGGGGACGACACGTCCTGGGGTGTTAGCGTCTTTTTTTGTGTGTTGAACTCTTAATAATTCCATTTCTCTTCTGAAAACATTTGCAAATATCTGTCACCTTGAAGGCCGACGCAGCGACGGAGGATGCTGCCTCATCTTCTGTGGGAAATCAAATTAGCTGAGCTCCAAGGCGCTTTGTGCTGCAAAGGTCTCAGTGTCCTGAACCGGTGGGAAGTAGAAAGCTGAAAATTTTTCATGAATAAACCCGATAAGTGCTTTTGCTAACGTGTTGTTTTTTCTGGGGGGGGGGGTTGTACCTAAGTGAGTTTTTATATCGTGCCCCAGAGTCACAGAGAGAAACCCCCTTTTACATTCATTGCACTCTGTGAATTACTTGGCTCTGATTCAGCTTTGTAAAGGGTGCTCGCTCACAGGGAATCGCTGGGTTTAAATTGATAGATCTTACAATGTAAAGTGGTCAGAGACGACTGTTGCTTTGAACCGGCGCTTTATAAACAATCTTGAATCAAACTGAATTTGGGTCAAGCTTAACTGATACTTTTTTCTGAAGCATTTCCTCCTTTCTGCAGCTCCCACTTCTTTTAAAGTTGCATAAACTGACCTGCCAGGCAATAATTTTTCGGTCACTCTCTGTGTACAATGAACATTTGTTATTAATGTCAGCAACACAATTGCTTCTTTCTTTAGGTACTACATACTGCACATGCTCAGAGGAAAAATTCACCCAACTGTGGTTTAACAGTTCACATGGAGGGATCAGTTCAAAAGAATATTATTTTCTCTGCACAAAAAGCTTCTTCGTCAGTTAATAAGTCGTAAGGTTCAGCATTTACATTGACAAACATTTCGATCAGTGTGCGTATTAAAACATCTATATGTTTTCCAGGTTTTTAAATATTTACTTACATTTATCACACTACAGACTACTCTGATGCTCATGCAGTCAGCTGTCATTAATAATGTATCAGTTTTTCTTTTTTTACCAGCTGATACATTTTGTCCTGTCTCTCTCTGCTCTCTTCTCTTTCCCTTCACCCCCAGATTGCTGCCCCTCCCTGACGTTGGTTCTGCTGGAGGTTTCTTCCTGTTAAAAGGAAGTTTTTCCTTCCCCTGGTCGCCAATATTTCTAATATTATAGGGTCTTTTTACCTTGCCATATGAAGCACCTTGAGGCAGCTGTTGTTGTTCATTAGCGCTATATAAATGAAGCTGAATTGAACACCGGTAGAATTTGGTGTACTATATATGCAGCTGGTCTTTAGCTACATACATAAAACACAATTAGTCAGAAGGGAGCTGTCCTTCCTGACCACTGTGTTCAAATATGGTGAGGGAGCATGGTGGCTTCCACAAATCACTGCCTGTATTTTTAATAGATTAATTAGAAGTTTATGAGAATGCATCAGTTTACTGGAAGTAATTACACACTGTGTATATTTGTGAGTACGATATCCAGCTTCCATTTTCTTCCTTTTATCCTTTTTTTATTATTAAATAAAAAATTACTGACTGTATTAAGCATTGGCACTTGTTTTCTACAGAATGAATGACAGTAAATGAAACTTGTTGACTCTCGGTTCATGAAGATTTTGATTGGTCCCAAAATGCTCCTGCATCATTATATGTGTGGCGTGACGCTGCTATGTCCCCCTGTTTCTGTGTGAACCAGCCTTCCAAACAAACCGTTTTTCTCATTTAGTTTCAATGCCAATGAATTTACTGCTGTTCTAAACCCAGTCATCTGTAAATGGTAACATTACGTCCCTCAGATGGTGGCATTTCAGTTTTCATCTCTTTCAGAGTTTTGTAACAGTTTCTGATAATGCAGAAAAGTGATCTGAGGAGGGACGATGAACTGGAAAGCAAAGAACACAGTTAATGAGAGGATCCAGAGAGAGAGAGAGAGCGAGTCAACAGTGCCTGAAGACTTAGAAGACAATTACACCTGATCAATAGCGCGGTATAAACCCAAACAGTCCTGCCACTTTAGATTTCACATAGCCATCAAATCTGTGCTTGTAATGAAAGGAGCGGCAGACTTGTTTGCACCTGATGATTGAATGACCCCTGTCGGCGTCTCCCTGCGCACCTGAAGGAAACCCTTGAATACCAGTTAGTGAGCGGGTGGAAGAGATGATATGTAGATGTGTGAAAGGTGGAAATAAAGAATCTGACTCATGATACTTCCATTCATCGATGAGCTTGACGTTTGTTGGGTTTTGATTTGATGTGACTCATCTTGCAGATGGAGCCGCAGACAGCAGGGTGGGAATGAAAAGTCGATGTGACACACTATTAAGCCCAGAGAAAGGATTTGGTGGGAGATTAGCTATGATTGTGTCTCTGTTGGTGGGAAGACCATTTATATTTTTTATATAATAATTTGTGTAGTTATATCCCAGCCTTTAGATTCTTTTGTAACCCCATATATAAGAGTTCTACTTTCAATTATTTTTTCTGAGACCTACATGGATGAGTAACTCTTATTTCCAAGTCTAACTATGAAGGTCCATCAGCAAACGGTAGAAACAACACAAACAAGTGGAAAAATATATAAAATCTTAAAGAGGCTCAAATAAAAAATGTTTTTGAGCCTCTGGTTGTGCGTTTTTATTCTTCCAGATATTAAATTGAACAAATAAGCCATTGCTGTTTACTGATACATATTCACTGACGTAAAAGTAAGAAAATAGAGAGAAGAGACGTCTGCACCATAACAGGTCCCTCAAAGTAAAACACATGCAGTGAATGACAGATATAATAATAGATAATAGTGGTGTAATTATAGCCACAATTAGCCTGGCAACACTTATGTTTTCAGTTGCTTAATCTTTACTTTGGTGTTTCATGGCTGGTTTTGTATTTTTTTCCCCTTTCTGGTCAGTATTTAGACTTTCTGTCATATATGATACTCAGTTACACGTCCTCCCCAGCTCAGTGATGACATGTCTAATTAAAATAATTATTACATGCAGTCAAAAGAGTCATTCTACAGCCTGAATGATAAATCAAAATATACATCTTCATGTCATACAATAAAAAGTTTATTTTATTTACTAAATTCACCCCCCCCCCAATACTTTTTTGAATGTCCGACCTTCACTGATGTATTTGTGTTCAGCACAAAGAGAGATTGAGATTTAGCAGATGAAAGTGGAATCATGTTCTGTGCCTACCAAAAAATCTGAGTGTAAAGTCTAAACTGTGAATCTGATTTTTGACATCACACCTATTTGTCATTCCTTTTCCAAGAGACAAGTGTTGTATCTAAATTTGATGGCAGCACTGGATGTTTAGACATGATGTATCCAGTTGTTACATTTTTAAAAGTGAAAATGCATTCATTTCATTTCATCCAGGCAATTGCTTTTTTTTTTTTTAAAGAAAAAACAAAATCTGATGCAAATTATATAATTTAACGCACATTTTTTTTTTAAAATAAATCTTTGACATGACTGGAGGGGTTCTCGATACACTGATAATGCTCCCTTTCTTCCTTCCTCCTGTAAAATAGGTCAGTCATTGAGAATTATAATAATTAGCAGCAATCTTAGAAGTGCAAAGGTTTTATAGTTAGGCTCATAATTTGTTGGACATGAATGGAAATACAGTTTACATCAAGATGCAAATCACTAGTTACAGTCAAGAACAGGAAGTCCAGAGCAGACCTTCCCAGAAAACTAGTCTGCAGAGTTCTGAAAAATAAGTGTACAGATTATATTATCTTCTGCCGGAATAACAGGAAGATAAAAGTATGGAGAAGAAGAGAAGCAGCTCATGATCCATGTGGTGGAAGCAGTGGTATGACATGGGCATGTATGGATGCAAATGCAAGCTGGTGTGACAGCTGATGGAAGTAGCAGGAGGAATTCTGAGCCAAATGCTGAAGACCCAAAACATACCACAAAAGCAACCCAAGAGTTTCTCAAGGCAAATAAAAGGGATATTCATCAATAGCCAAGTCGGTCGCCTGATCTCAGGCAAATAGATCTTGTTTTTTTAATTATTAACTAAAAAACAGAATGACAAAAGACCCACAAACAAGCAGCAACTAAAAGTGGCTCCAGTAAAGGCATAGCAAGGGAGGGGTCATCTGGTGATGTCCATGAGTTCTACAAAGGATTTTCATCCTAGTAGTAAAAACTGTCCTTACATTAATGTTTGTGAAATTAATTGGAGCCTCTGAAAAGTATTTTCATCTGCCTTGACACACATGAACCTGAGTAACATCCCATTCTTAATCCATAGGGTTTAATATGATGTGGGCCCACCCTTTGCAGCTATAACAGGTTCAGCTCTTCTGGGAAGGCTTTCTACAAGTTTAGGAGTGTTTATGGGAATCTTTGACCATTCTTCCAGAAGCACTGGATGTTCCAGACACTCTTGGAGAGAGCCTATGTTGGAGAGAAGGCCTGGCTCACAGTCTCCGCTCTAATCCATCCCAAAGGTGATCTATCAGGCTGAGGTCAGGACTCTGTGCAGGCCAGTCAAGTTCTTCCACACCAAACTGGCTCATCCATGTCTTTATGGAGCTGCTTTGTGCGCTGGTGTGCAGTCATGTTGGAGCAGGAAGGGGCCATCCCCAAACTGTTCCCACAGAGTTGGGAGCATCAAATTGTCCCTTGAGTGTTCCTTTCACTGGAACTAAGGGGCCGAGCCCAACACCCCTACACCATAACCGCCCCTCCACCAAACTTTACACTTGGCACAATGCGGTCAGACAGGTACCGTTCCCCGGGCAACCACCAAACCCAGACTCCTCCATCAGATCAGCAGATGGAGAAGTGTGATTTGTCAATAGCAGAATAAACTGTTTGGCATTGGTAGAGAAGATTTGGCAAGATTTACAAGGGTGCGACCCACATACTGAACTCTCAACTCACAAATGCATTTTCCTTGCAAATGTGGCTCCATTAAAAGGGAAATAAACCGGCTTTCCACCGGTATAAGATTTTAAAAATATGTTATTTTATTTGCAGGCACCTCAAGGTGCTTTATATTGTAAGGTAAAGACCCTATAATAATACACCATTTATTGATAAGAAGCATCATTACAACAAGGAAATAATTGACCAAACACAAATTTCCTTCTTTTTGTTTTAAGATTATGTGCACATAATCTTATAATATGCAGTGATAACTTTTCATATGGAAAGGGATCTTAGTATATTTGAGAGAACTTGCTCCAGTAAACTCACAAACATTCACATTTACAAATTGGTAGGTACAGAGTTCCTGAAGTTTGACCCATGGACCATTTGCAGTCCTTGGTAATGTTTTATGCTGAGCATAATTGGAGTGAAGAAAGAATGCACCACTACACATTTCCATCATCCACAGTTCAGGTCATACTATCATGCTGCACTAAAAGGGCATCTGTTCAATTTTTATTAAATTCTCTTGTTCCAGATAGCATAAAATGTTACAGCCACCTCACTCCTGACTACAAATCAGCACAAAAATGTCAGTTACTTCTCATGATTTGTTTTTTTTTTATCTTTCTCTTTCAGCAGTAATTGGTAATCACCACACCTGTTCCCAATCCGTTAATCACTCTCCCAGTATATTACTTACTTACCTTCATTTCTCTGTTATTTGCTAGATTCAGTGGAGTGGTCCAGCTGTTTTCCAGTTGACCTTTTGGGAATGTTTCATGGACCTTGCGTTTTGCCTGCCTTATTTGCCTCACTGACCTTCCATGGACGACTTCTAGCTTTTGATGTAAAACTCTGACTTTATACTTTAGCCTGGACACTGGTGTCCTGCGTTTGGGCTCGTTCCATCTACCAGTGGTTATACTCGTAATCATAAGTGAGTGCAGGTTTCTTGTATGGCCATCAGTCCTGCACTGGCTCTTTCAATTGGCACTTGGATATCAAAACTTTGGGCACTTCTGATACATAAGAGAAAAATCAAAAGGTTTTCTTTTTAAAGTAACTGTTGCAAGTCAGCATCCAACAACCACGAGCAATACATTTTGAGTATGCGTCATAATTGCTTCTTGAATGCACTAATATTAATGCAGTGTCTAATCAAGAATGTCACTCAAGTTTCTAATAAGTCTAGTCATAGCTTTGATTATTGCCAGTGAGTATCTATTCAAGGTGATTTCTTAGTACAGAGTATCCAGATGAAATTGAAATGAGGTCTCCTTTGTGCCAGTCTGTGTGGTTCTGAACAAAACAGAACTCTGAATGATGATTACTTAAATTAAAGCATGTTTTTCCATTTTTGCATCTTTTGAATGATGAATAAATGACAAACTCGATCTTAAATGACTTATCTGAAGGCACCATAGATTTTTCTTTCAACCTGAGGTGCTTGTATTTTCCACTTCATTGGCAACAAGTCTTTATTGAAACTGAAGATAAGGTGAAACTGTCAACCGGTGGGAGGCATACACAGTAAGAGGCTCTGTTATATGAAATTTTTGGCTTCACGGTGAATGATTGTGTTTTCGTATACTACAAATCCTACACAAAACCGTACACGAAAAATTTGGCATTCAGTGCATTTAAAAAGCCAATCTTAATCTTTTGAACTGGCGCCCGACTCTGCTTCACTCAGCAGGTTGGCCTCGTTTGATAAGGGCAAGCTGATGTTTTTGTGTTAGTCAGAGCCCATTGTTGAGACAGTACTACCTCAGTGAAGACCTCAAACTCTTTCAAGCAACAAACCTTCGACAGATATTTGCAAAAGCAATTTGTGGAAGATACAGTGACTGCAGTATGTCCAACTAGTGTGACCCATCCCAAAAGCTCTGTGACAAATGAAGCATTTGATGATAATGAACGAGCTACAGCTTTCGTGAGGGAACGACAACAGACTGTTGGACCCCCCCCCCCGTTTGTCTTCAGAACTGCATTCATTCTTTGTGGCATAGATTTAACACGGTGTTGGAAACATTCCTCAGAGATGTTGGTCCATATAGATGATAGCATCCAGAACCGGCCCAAGCCTTGAAGCCAACTCACAACAAACAGTCGCCTCAAGGCACTTTATACCATACGGTAAAGACCCCACAATAATTAAAGAAAAAACCCAACAGTCAGCCTGATCTTAAAAATAGAGAGGGTGTCTGTCTCCTCAATCCAAGCTGGGAGCTGGTTCCACAGAAGAGGGGCCTGAAAGCTGAAGGCTCTGCCTCCCATTCTACTCTGAAGTATCCTAGGAACCACAAGTAAGCCAGCAGTCTGAGAGTGAAGTGCTCTATTGGGGTGATATGGGACTATGAGCCAATGAAGAGAAGCCAATATGGGAGAAATCTGCTCTCTCTTTCTAGTCCCTGTCAGTACTCTAGCTGCAGCATTTTGGATCAGCTGAAGGCTTTTCAGGGAGTTTTTAGGACAGCCTGATAATAATGAATTACAGTAGTCCAGCCTAGAAGTAATAAATACACAAATTAGCTTTTCAGCATCACTCTGAGAAAGGATGTTTCTAATTTTAGAAATATTGCCAAAATGCAAAAATGCGGTCCTACATATTTGTTTAATATGTGCATTAAAGGACATATCCTGCTCCAAAATGACTCCAAGATTTCTCACAGTGTTACTGGAGGCCAAAGTAATGCCATCCAGAGTAAGACACCATGTTTCTAAGATTTGTGGGGCCGAGTACAACAACTCCAGTTTTATTTGAATTTAGAAGCAGGAAATTAGAGGTCATCCAGGCCTTAATATCTTTAAGACATTCCTGCAGTTTAACTAATTGATGTGTGTCATCTGGCTTCTTGGATATAAAGCTGTATTTCAGTATGATACACACAGTAAAACTATGTCATGTCCATAATATTGAGGAGGGTGGGACAAGCATGCCATATCCAATCTAGAGGGCATAGGCGTTTTAGGAAATACGTGATTTGTGCACCTAATTACAGACTAGTAAATAAGCCAATTGTAATATGTAAATAATTATTCAGCATACAGAATTGCTGAGAATCAATAGAATAATACTGAACACAAATGGTCAGCAATTGGACCCAGTGCTACAAGAAGTGCAGGAAATATGTTATTATGCTGTTAAAAGATCATAACAGGTAACTAGACACAAAAGGAGGCCTTAAACTACAACACAAGGAACAGAGACCAGGACTAAATTAACTTAACAGGAGAATAAACCAGAAACAACAAAACACCAAACAGAACCGGGAACGCAGGAAGCCTGACAACTCAATTACCAGGAAAAGACAATAATTCAAAACTGCAAAAATACAATGAACTAGGAAACAAACAGTAACATTAACAATAGAAATAGTAAAATGAAAGCCTAAAACTAAAAACACTGGGTCATAAACACAGGACCATGACAGTAAGATCCAAGCAAAATGTATATTAACTAGAAACACACTGAGGACGATGACACAGGCTGACAGCTTGTTTTTTCATAGAGATATAGCGACATGATAAATATCATACCTAACCAGCTTGCAATAGCTAATTATTGTTGAAGCTGGTTAAAAAAAAAAAAAAACATATTGTAATTGCTCATGGAAACGTACCTTTGTTTTTTCTCTTTTGTAGCTTCATCCACAAATGGCCGTAACTGATGGACCATCAGCTCACAACTGCTGATGCGGATGTCCGCCCAAACTACCTGAATGCACGCTGACGCAGGAAGCCAGTGTAGCCTACTCATTAAATTAGTGTTTTTACAAGTGTACAAATCTGGACAATTGTAATAGTCTCTCCTTTCTTTTAAGATATTGGCATATGTAAAAAAACAAAAAAGTTTCATGACAAATCTGGGTAAGCTTGGGGGGGCCCCTGGTGGTCAGGGGGCCCTATGCAGCCGCATATGTCACCTATGCACATGCATGTTGCAGCCAACAGATCCACCACATCCCAAAGGTTCTCTGTAGAAGTGGTGAATTCTGCTGAATGGAGGATAGTTGAGTACAGTGGACCCATTGTGATTGGCATATTATCCTAATGGAAGCAGTCATCAGAAGCTCAGTACACTGTGGTCATAAAGGGAAGGGCCTGGTCAGCAACATTACTCAGGTAGACTGTTGTATTTTAATGATGCTCTGTTGGTACTAAGAGGCTCAAAGTGGGCCAAAAAAATATATCCCCTACATCATTACACCAGCAGCCTGAACCACTGATACAAGGCAGAATGGATCTATGCTCAACACTGCATTTTTGCCCACAGAACTGCTGCTCACTGGATATTTTCTCTTTTCTGGACCATTGTCTGTAAATCCCAGAGATGGCTGTTTGGGAAAAGTCCAGTAGATCAACAGTTTCAACAGCCAGACCATATCCAAAGTCACTTAATCTCATCTTTCTTCCCCATTCTGATGGTCTGATTGACCTTCAGTAGGTTGTCTTGACCATGTTTACATATCTAAATACACTAAGCTGCTCCCATGTGATGGGTTGATGTGCATTAGCAAGCAATTGAACTGGTGTACCAAACAAACTGCCCAGTGACTGTATACAAGCAATCATGTACTGCAGATTTATTTTGTGTGAGGTACCATACCAAAGGAAAAAATAAAATAGCGCCATAGTGTTGTACGAAAAAATTTTTCACAATCCATAACTTGGTTTCTCTGGCAATATTTACAGGTGGAGTAACATCTAGTAGACTAATACTTTAACATTCATTGCTACCACATAAAGTTTTAATTTGATGGACAGGCTCACTAGTAAATATGAGAAAACTTAGTAAGCTGTTTCTTGTTCACTCAGTTTGTAGAAATCTTTGGTTCAGCTAATGTTATAAGAAGAGCGTGCATTCTACCTCATTCATGTTTTTAGCTGCTCATTCATCTGGGACCTGGAGCCTACACGCCGGGTACACCCCGGACATGTTGCAAGTCCATCACAGAGGGGACGCCGAGAGGCAGGCAACCATTTACCCTGAAATCCAAATAACCTGGCAGACACGTCTTTGGACTGCGCAAGAAAAACCCAGAGGATGCACAAGAGTCCCAGCGAGAGCAACTCCACACCAAAAAAACCCCACATCCAAACCAGAACCTCTGAGCTCACAGAGCTAACCACTGCAACACCTTCATGAAATAATAATTTTTCTACCTCATATTAAATAACTGAAAACAGTTCAAAGATTCAGCATATTTATCCAAATGAATGGAGACAGCCTAAATGTGTGTTGCTGAAATAGTAAAAATGCATAATATAAAATGCATAAATAAGAAAATAAGTTGTGTTTTCTACACCTCGTTATATTAGGTGAGGTAATTATAATGTAAGAACACCTATTTGCACATTTATCATTTCAAAGTCGCTGTATTGTGATTCGGTTCCTTGAGAGACGTATTGTGAGCAGGCCTAGTGAACCATTAAGTAGACTCTAAGATGGGCGCATTGACTCTTTTGAAAATGTTCCTCTAGAGACGCACTACTCATCTGTATAGGTGTGATCAAGTGCCATTACTGGCTTCATTAACATACTCCTGGAGACTGACGGTGACATTTGCGACGCCCAAAGAAAAGTAAGTCTCTCACTGAATGAATTACATTTGACTCTTTGACCAACAAGACGCACAACCCCCCCTAAAGGAATTAAGTTGATTTTTCTCAAGTTTCTGTTCAGTCTTCATTAGCAGTTTGAGTCCAGGCCCGTACGACTGAATGGTCAGCATTTCTCTGAAGGAATATAATGGTCATTATGTGATCATTAGCTTATGTAAAGCAAGCTTATTTTGTCAGATGCGGTTGTATTTCCAGTGCTGACACCCTTCTGCTAAGGATGTGTGTATTCCTGGAGGATCCAATATAGGTATTTTTACAGCTTCATTTTAAATATTTTAATGACTTATGCTATAGCGTACCTAACTCTAGGGAGTACGGTTGTTAATGGGACATCATTACCGCAGTGCTTTAAAAAAAAAAAATGTGGTGCAGGTCATTGACTCATCAGTGTTCCACTGCTCAATGAAACAGGAGCCTAATTAGTGCCTGAAATCCAATTCGCCGTAGATTGATTCCTGACCTGCTGAACTAGGGACCAATTTAAGACAGGTTTGTGTGTTTTTGTTTACCGTAGCAGGAGATCTTGAACGTAATTCTGTCCGATAGCAGAGAGCCTGAGTTACAGTTCATTTTTGTCACTTTCACATGAGCACGACCTTGTCTAAATAAAAGACTCGAACGCGTAGTTAGCCTTAATAACTGGATCTGTCTCCAGCTTTGATCATCTGTCTCCAGCGTTAAACCAGAGTAAACAGTAAGTAATGTGGGTTAACCAACCCTTAAATGGGTTTATAGATGTGCAAGATGAGTACCTTTGCAAGACGGGAGTGCAGGTATTAAACTCAAGGCAATTTAAGATAAGGCCGCTGACTTCTTTGTTCAGGTCGATAAGCAGAAGCTCGACAGGAGGAACTAGTCTGAAAAGCCCAGGAGGGTTTTACTGTGTCTGGGTTGTGTGCTTGTGTTGCGGTACCTCGGGGCATGGAAGCGCTAACAACTGTGCTGCACACTGCTACCATAGCGACACTGAGCCGAGGTGACACTGAACCAACAATCAATAGTTCAGCTTTCATGTGTCATGCATGCATACGTCTGTGTGACTGCACACGATCCGATATCTCCCCCTGGTTCATCGGGCTCTAATCCCGTATTACTACATTATCAGCAAAAGAAATTTAAGGTAAGACAGAGGGAAGTAATCAAGGAAACGGTTGGCATCTCAGCAGATAAGCAGGTGAAATACAAATAAAAGCAATATTCATCCTTCAAAAAACAAGAAAAGACGCTGTCAAGCCTCGCTGCGCCTCGCTCTGTGCGTTCTTTTGTTTGTTCACAACCAAACCTCAAATCTTTGTCACTCCGATGTCGTTTTCCCACATCACTAAAACTGGATCCAGCTGACTTAACCCTGCCACAAGAATGCACACATTGTGGTGGTGGTGGGGGGGGGGGACACACAACAGCTCTCAAAACCGAGGGCCCCAATCCCCTCCTAGTTGATTCCAACCACCCCCAGCTACAGTGGAAGGTGGTGTCATCACAAAATATGACAGGAATAGTGATCCACAAAGGACCTAAGCCTCTCATTGCATCCATGACAGAAAGTGCTGGGATGGTGGGTGTGAGAGAAGGGGCTTTGTGAATACCTGATGAGTTCAACCACGGAGGTTCAATCAGGCCTGCAAGAGGAGAAGGAGAAGAAGGAGTGGTGGGAGGCAAGACTGCCTCATCCTGAAAGGTTTTCTCCCTCCTACCTCTTCCATTTTTCTCTCTGAATATCTCTTTTTCTCATCTTCCCATCCCTTTCACTCATTTATCTATCTATCAACCTCGCATTTCTCTCGGTCTGCTTCCCTCTCTGAATTTCTCTGCTGCTCCATCATTCTCTGTCTCTTCATCCTCTGCTTGCCGCAGTCCCAGGAGGGCCACTTTAACTAAACAAGGGATTTGAAGATCAGAGGCCAATCTTCTGTGAGAGGTAAACACAAGAGACTTCTGCTGTCTTTAGAATAGCCAAGATGACTGAGAATGAAGGTATCGACTGGGCACATTCAGTCAGCTGCACGTTAAAGGGATTACTGCTGATATGAGTCATTGACAGTTCTTAATTGAAAACCAGCATGAGGGAAAATGACAGGGCAGCATGTGAATTCACAGTTCTGTGCTCCCAGTGATACTGTTTTTCATTTCTCCCATTCAAATCACGAATATCAAATAATACAAGTGAAATCCAAAATGGAAGGAGGGAATAAAACCACAAGACGCCAGTCCTGTGGAATGGAGCTGCAGTTTTGCAATAGACACAGAATATAACTGCTCAAATATTGTATTTTTGTATTCTAATTTAGTACCTATCAGATGCAAACCAGTGGAGAAACTGAAATCCTTTTAAAAACAAAAGATTAATTGAGCTTTTGATTTAAACTTGGCCTTGAGGAAGGTAGCTTCACACAGCTTTAAACCCCAGGAGTACACACATATGGCAAAATCTGCAATTTGAATTAGAGAATTGTTTTTTTTGCACCATCTTCTGTTTGACAGGTGAAAAGATTACCTGAGTGATCAAAAATATATGGATACATTAAACATTAATGCAGCAACAGTTTCAGCCTAATGCATGGTACCACTTTGACTTGGGGTCATAATAAATATTGAAATTTATAATTATCACAATATAACAACAACGTTGTCCTTCCCCTCCAACTTTCAAGCAGGCGTGCACTGTTTCAGAGTTTGTTGATAAAACCAGAGACCAACAAAACTGCATTTTCACTGCTTCATTAAGAAGATGTGTCTTGACATTCTCAGTGATCCAAGATAACAACAAAAGCAGAGCATAGCCCTTTGTCACAGTTACATAAGACCGCTCCACTAAAAGGTTTACTGTTATTAAAGGAACCGTATCCGCCAATGCGCCAACGCCACTGTGTCGTGGCGGGGCACGAGGGGCAACGTGACGCAAATGATCCCCAGTGTAGCTACAAAGCCTGCATCACTTACTCGCCTGTTCACCTGAGGCTCATTCAAAGAAGAAATTCCCGTCTTTTAGTTTGATGTGAGTTTTATTTTATTTTTTTAATCTAAGAAGAAGTGTGATGGCAAAAAGTCTACTGAGAATGTGATGCTGTTTTTATGAAGTGCACTAATGAGGTGACTGTTATTGATTTGTCTTATTAAAGGGGAAGGCTGATGTAAAGAGAAGCAGACAACAGCGAGAAACGAGTTTGATCCTTAAGAATATGGAGCTCCATCCAAAGTGGGCTGCAGTCAGGATCAGGGACAAAGACTACATTATATACATTCATGTATGTCTCAGTGGGCTCAGAACAGCATATTGCAAATAGAAAAACGTGGCATCACAAAGATTATAAATATTAAAATTCACAGACAGGGATTCCACAATAAAGGTCTCTATAAACACCTTCTGTGTTTATTCTAAAACCCACGATGCACCACAGCAGCAGTAGGGAAAGGCTCCATTTATCCAAATGCGCTAAATGCAGTCCCAACCGGTGTCATGTGGGTGCGTGGTGCTGGGGTTTTTGCACGGCTACATGCGTGCTTTCACCTTTTTCTTCTAACCCTGACAGGGATCAGCCTCTGGACAGTGAAGCAGTTTTGAGCAAACTACGTTATGATTTTTCCATGTGAAGTGCACTCTCTGCATTTCCACCGATGTTTGCTGCCAGTCCTCTAGCAACTCATTTTTACCAGTTACCTGTCCAACTCTCAGATCTCTCTGCTCAGCAGCAGCCTGATATGACAAACAGCAGCAGTCACAACGTCCCTTCTGTAGCGACCATTATTTCAGTTTAATAGCAGCACGCTGTCGTTATTGTATCATCTGATGTGCCGTAAGCAAAACCAATCAAAGTCACGGTGACTGTAAGGATGAAATCAATACTCGCAGCTCACGAGCACGAAGGGGATTGGGATTCAAACATTCATTTTGTTCTGCTGATCAGTGGGAGTTTGTTCAACAGAAAAGGCAAAAACCAAATCCCATCAGAGGCCCCACTTGCCACATGTCATCCTTCAGGCTGCAGGAAATGGATGTGCTTCATTTCGCCACCTATAATATCTGCAGGGGCAACCACTTGACTCCCCAGAGGGCTCGTGCTGCTGTATTAAAACTGTCCATCGTCTTTACGGTCATATCTCTCGCTTTTCCAGTGACCTACAAGGGGTCCGAGAACCGAAGAGCTAAAGAGTTCATGCCGAGGAGCTGAATCTCACTTCGCCTGGATATTGCTCATCCGCACGGCAAAAGTGGTTGTCTGAGTCAGCTGCCTGCAGAACGAAGTCAGAAACTTTGTGAAATTGCAAATGACGAAGCAAAGGATTGAAGTCAAAATATGTCAGAAGAAGACGTGAGAATTAGGTGCTTTTCTTAACAGAAACTGTGCTTCTTTTTTTCCCCCTCTCTCCCACAAGGTTTTAGACTTCATTAAAGTTCATGTTTGAGCATGAATATTACACTGATGCTCCTATGCCCAAGCTCTGTATTGGTGACAGCTGATTTGCTGCAAACCGCTCATGACATGGAACTATCTGAGCCGCCTCAGCCAGACGGAAAATATTAAACCGCATAACTCACGGACGCCAGGACATTTTTGTGATAAGTTTGGAAACTTTCCACTGATTATGACCAACACGAGCCGGTCAACGCTCAGCACTTGTGCATATAAAAAATGTGGAAAATTGGCCTCACAGTCCAGGAGAATATAATAATAATAACATAGATGAAAGCACTAAATCAGTCCGTGTTGCACAGAGGTGAGAGCGGCAAAGGAGGCAGTGTGCTGTTGGGGGGGTGAAAGAGCATGCATCACATAAACAAGACAGCCTCTCTGGCAGTGCATTCATTTTCAACTTTTAACAGCACGGTGCAACGAAAATGTTTGCTCATTCACCTCTATTGTTTATTCATGCACGAGAGCGTGCCTCAGGAATACTGAGGGGGTCATAAAAGCAGCGAGACAAGAAAAAGAAACGTCTTACACTGCATTAACATTCGGTGATAAATATGGACTTTTAAATACTGCACCCAGTTTTATTAATAAATATATTTTCTTTCCTTCTCTGGTCGTAAATACACATAAAAATCGTTGCAGGGCAGATCCACCGCGTCCTGAAATACAGTAAATAGCAACATAAAAGGAATTTATTTGTATGTCCAATATTTTATGTTTCAAATATTACAGTAAACCCCCCCCTCCCTTCTTATTTATGCATCTTCCTTTGTTGTTGTAGCATTATTTTTATTTTTTTTACATTAATGCTTCTCAGGCAGTAATGGATAACATCTGATACTCATCTGCAACTCTTGCAGCTGCCCCAAAAATGTCATTGCGGCACTACCATATCTCCCTAAGGGCCAGTATCCTTCCCTCATTCTGCACCAGTGAAAGTCTTGTCTTCGCTGTGCCCACTCTCTCGTCTTTTCCCTGCCTTCCTCACCCTTTTAACTCGTGCTGGGAGCTGAGGCCCTCTAACGCTCCCCCCCCCCCCAAGTAAAAAAAGCACAGCACACATGATCAGACTGGTTTTTAAACAAAGGCTTCAAAATGATGCAACTTCTTTGACTCAATGTCGCCTTTGTTGTCGACGCGGACGCCTCGGCTCTGTTTCTTGTTAGTAATGTATCGTGCCCTGAGAAAAGGAGGGCAGAAGCTGCGATTAGGAATTCAGCAGCAGTGAAGCAACTTTTGGGGCGCGCCCACAAAGATTCACAGTGACACGCAAACTGAGATTTATGCTCAGTTGTCACTTTGAGCTTAGCAGGAGCAGCATTTTTAAGATAGTCCTGTCTGAGCTGCCTGCTTATGCCTGTTTTTAAAAATGACCTGATCAACATTACACAAGGTCGCTAACCTTTTTGCTAACAGTGCCTTCCATCTTATTGTTTCCTTCCATTCTTTTTTTTTCCCCCCCTGCATCACTCGTTTCTGTTCTGATTGCTGACAACTGCAGCATATCATCCTCTGCAGTGGGAAAGGACGCCGTAGAGTGAACCATTTAATTCCTCTCGCTGTGGTGCCAGGATAGATTAACTAGTTTGAGTTCACTTTTAATCAACTTCAATTCTCAAGCACATTTGTAATGTTTTTAATTCCGTAAAGCACCACATACCCAATTCCCCGAGGTGATAATATGTATTTTTAGTAGCGACCGAGCCTAACTATTGTTCTCAGAATAGGCTCGTGATGGACATACCTTAATGACATACCAGCCTACTTGTGAGGCTGAGTATTTTTTCCAGGCAGTGTGTGAGCTGGTCTCCAGCTTAGACCCAGTAGGATTCCAATTTATCCAGCGCAGCTTGATCTCATTGTTCGATCAGCTTCGTGACAAATGCGCCAAGGCTGACTGACTCTGCCCTTCATCAAGATATGCAGGAATAAAGTTGCAGCAGTCCCCGGCTTCTGGGTATGTCATGAATAGTGATTCTGTTGATAAACAAGCAAGTTCTGGTAATTCCGGTCACAGCCGGCCTAGCTGGAATATAGCATTCTAAAGGAGAGCAAGGAAAGGCAGAGAGAAGAAGTGCAGCTGCAGGATCACCTCTGTGGCCCTGATTTGTCTTCCAACCTATCCCCGTGGCTCCCTCAGGAGACTCTTGTGCCGCAGTCTCTACGCTGGTGTTTGTTCTTGCTTTGCTCTCCTTTTCTCTGTCTCTGTCTTTACCTCCCTTTACCCTTTTTTTAAAAATCCTATTTCTTGCTCTGCTTGTATTCCTGTATTTCTGATGCAAACACTGTCAAAAATGTGTGATTTGAGTGTCTTTGCGTTTCCAGGTTGGAGAAGACAGCACGTTCAAACACCACCCACTGAGATTGAGAGTTTTTTTTTTTTGGGGGGGGGGGAGACTTGGAAAGCATATGTGTTCAGTTCTTGATATGAAAGGTTTGCTAATTAGATTTTGAGAAAAAGGTGCAAGAAAGTACTGATTTTCAATTACTTCCAATATGAATCATTAGTCATCCAATTTGCTAATATTGGATTAGGCAGCACCGTAATGCTGGTGTGAAAAATGAATACCTCCAGAGGTTTCCCCTGAAAGGGCATTCGCATCAGCCACTGCAGTTGTGAGCTTTTTCCTCCATATGGTGCATTACAGGAGTAAATTGAATCAAATCTGCAGGAAAAAAAAAAAAAAGAAGAAAAATTAGGTGTTGCTGATTTGCTGTGTGCTTACTTACCGCTAGTCGGCATGGGCTGTGAGATCCGCTGTGTATTTTTATTGGCTGTGTTTGCAGGATATAACAGATTTCCAGTCTTCCCTTTCTGAGATGCACGAAGAGCAGATTGAGCTTATCACTGTGACCCAGATAGATGGCGGGCAAGTGTTGCAGAGGTTGGTCTTGTTTAATTCCACTGAATCATGGCCACTAAAGAAAAATGCAGACATTATAAAGAAACAGATCAGGCTCAAAAGACTTCTGGCTCCCCTGAGAATTCACAGATAGCTGAAGAGGATCCTGGTAAAATTACACTTTCAGCTAGCCTCGAGGAGTGTGCTGCTCCAAAATAAGAAACGCCTTTCTTAGCACTGATCGCGGATACTTGAATTAGTGGCGATGCAGCATAATGACTCTCACTCCAGGGGACTGAAAAGTACTCTGACTGTGACGCTAACCTGTCCTAATAGATCTCATTGCATGGAACCCTTTCAAGCGTGCAGCTAAGATGAATGGCGCTCAGTGCAAACTTTGCTTAAGGGAAGCAACACTCCAGCAGTTGGGTATGTTGTTCCGTCATCTTAGTTTGCTGTTATGTGAAGTGAAGAGAGTGTTCTTAAGGAGTTTTCCTTTGTTTGACTCAGGGGCAAATAACCTCTGACACTAATGATGATATTACTGCGAGACTACAAAAGAAATGGTGCGAGCAGTCATCTCCTCATCTGTGTATCCAAACTCCGACTGTTTGATCATAGTTCTGACTCCGCGACCAAATCTCTGACTGGATTCTGAAACTGTTTGTTACGCCTGTCTGCCTCAGAAAACTGTTCACTCAAAATGTAGAGTTTCAGATTATCTGGAATCTGTTTGTTATATAAAAAAATAAGCACAAGTTATCTTCAGCATCTTTCTTAATTTATTAGGAATGGAATAAGTGAATAAATCTTCTGGAGTTTGGTAATATTTGCAGTTGTTATCCGAGTGCAATACAGACAAAAATTCTTTGTAACTGCTTTGTGTAGTTTTCTGCTTGAAGTATCTTTCCTGTGGCATTTTAATTTCCAGTCCCACTTCATGCCAGTGGGATACACTGCACATTACATTCCACTATTTACATGTTATATTTGACATCAGCTACAAATTGAATTACTTCTGGGTCAGTATGAATCAGTTTCACCTAAAACCAGCAACAGTTCAGCAGTTACCATATATAACTATATAATAATATAACTATACAAAAATATAACTATAACAGTCTGAGAGGATCCATTCTGAGTATATATATATATATATATATATATATATATATATATATATATATATATATATATATATATATATATTTAACTTTCAGAATCTTTTGGATAAAAAAGATGTGAGCATATTTGTAGAAGAGGGAAGTTCCGGGTTAATGCTAGCGTTAGCTAGTCAGCTTGATTAGCAACATATTTGTACAAAATTCTGAACAACATAAGGTAGATCCGCCTATCAAACACAGTATATTTTAGCTTGGGCTTTTCGATTTATGCAGAAAATACGTCAAGTACAAATTTAGGATACTAACTAACAAGCTATGAACCGAGTGCCACAGTAGCGTGAGTTCCTCCTGTGTTCAGCGTGATAATGCTCTCATTGTCCATCTCGTTATACCAATCTCATTGTGCATAATGACAATAAAGGCATTCTATTCTATTAAATGTTCTACACTCATTTAACAACTTTTTAGCAAATGCTTTCTATGGGTCTTCCATTAGCTGTTGGCTAAATGGGGTATTCCAGGGTGGCTAACTCTCACGCTGAAAGGTGCCTTAACTCTCACGCTCTCACGGGCCGCAGACAAATCTGAACTCCAGGTGTTATTAATGAGGCTCACCAACGAATGCAGCCTAATCCTGGTTTGACAAAAACCACAACAGGAGCCACAGAAGGTACAGGCTTCATGACACAACAGCTGTTACTTTCTTAATTATTCAATCCATTATTTCTGACACAGAGAGAGTGGATAGTTCAGGACCTAACCATAAATCACAATTTGCTTTTCTTCATCTGAGACAGGTGAGCATCACACACAGCCAGAGTTTCACTGTTCAGCTATCTGCATACAGCAGCCGCCCTCAGGTTTAGCAGCCCTGACCTCAGCAGATGTCTATTGTTTCCTCTTAGCAAGTCTAAATTACCTGCTGAAGCAAATAAATATTTTTTCTCATTAAGGTTTTTTTTTTTCTGTTTAAATTCAGCAGTAAGATATTTCAGTATGAATAATTATGTTTAAATATTCTGACCTCTCAGATATTTAATTATATTTTATCTGAACGCTCCTTCTGTGACTGTTTAACACAATATACCAAATCTTGAGGCATATATTAAACTCCAGCTCCTAAAGCCAAAGTGTTATTCATTCAGAAAGACCCCCACAGGAGATTTGACGGACGACGAGGCACGGTGCATTATACCCTCTGATTAGGTTAGACGGCAGACGACGGGAGGCAGTTAATTTTCAGCAGAGCTTCAGCATCATCTAACTCCGCGACACATCTGTTTGAATAAGCCAACACCACTGAGCATCACGCAACACACCAGCAACAGAGGTGTGATAATGAAAGTAAAACAGTGGTTGATAATTCTTGTGAATTGTCTCTGATCCCACCGGTGCCTCCTCCACCAAAGCCCCCCCCCCAAGCTTGCTCATCAAGGCTAATGTAATGTACCAAGCAGAGAAGAACACAATATGTCTCGGGACTGTTGGCACAGTTTTCTGCAGTATGAGTAAATATCACTTGAAACTGGTGAGATTTGAGGCACAGCTGCTCTGTCGACAGCACAGTTACAACGAGAGAGGTGCAATGTTCCACCTCTGTGTTACCAGATGTTGGGAAAGTGGAGAAGGACTGTAGTTATTTAAAGCCCCATTAAGTCTCCACTCAGAGTATGTGCATGTTTTCAGATAATCAGTGTGTTTTCATTTCTTTTTTCTTTCATAATTCAACGATTTCATCGCAAACCCAGCCTTAATTTTTTTTTTTCCCCCAAGTATGTGATGAATATGAGTGAAACAGTGTAAACTTTTGCAGCAGCACTGGAAAGGTATTACTTTAAGGCAACAAACACAATTTCTAGTAAAGCATGGTTGGATATGAGCACGGCATTACATTTAGCAGCCAAAATGTCACATTTGAATATTCCAGTGGGCAGATGGGTCAACATAGTGAAGAGAGAAAGTATTTTATATTTTTCATATGTCCCATGCAAACAGCAGCGCCTGAAGATGTTGAAACACTCAGCTTGTATATTGCGAGTGTGTTATTAATCAAAGTGAGAGTAACATTTCAGTCTGCATAAACACCCCCCTTAATACATTTATGGTCATTTAACCTGATGGTTTCGTGCTAGCAGCACACTTGCGGCACTCCCCTTGCGTCAGTGTGATCTAAGATGTGTAACTGTGAATTAGGAGCAAAACTCTAGTTATTCAGGTCCCTCTTGTATCTTTTCTGTATCTATTTTTGTACAGTCTGTACAGTTAGATGGGAATCTTTGATTAGAAACATCCTGTCTCAGAGTGATACAGAAAAGCTAATTCATGCATTTATTACTTCTAGGCTGGACTACTGTAATTCATTATTATCAGGCTGTCCTAAAAGCTCCCTGAAAAGCCTTCAGCTGATCCAAAATGCTGCAGCTAGAGTACTGACAGGGACTAGAAAGAGAGAGCAGATTTCTCCCATATTGGCTTCTCTTCACTGGCTCCCTGTTAAATCTACAATTGGATTTAAAATCCTTCTCCTAACATACAAGGTCTCCAATAATCAGGCCCCATCTTATCTCAAAGACCTCATAGTACCGTATCACCCCAATAGAGCACTTCGTTCTCAGACTGCTGGCTTACTTGTGGTTCCTAGGATACTTAAAAGTAGAATGGGAGGCAGAGCCTTCAGCTTTCAGGCCCCTCTTCTGTGGAACCAGCTCCCAGCTTGGATTCAGGAGACAGACACCGTCTCTATTTTCAAGATTAGGCTTAAAACTTTTCTCTTTGATTAAGCTTATAGTTAGGGCTGGATCAGGTGACCCTGAACCCTCCCTAAGTTATGCTGCTATAGACCTAGGCTGCTGAGGGGGTTGTTTCTTTTTGTTCACCTCTTTTTACTCTGTTTATACTTCACTCTGTATTTAATCATTATTATTAATCTCTGTCTCTCTTCCACAGCATGTCTTTTGTCCTGTCTCTCTCCACTCAGCCCCAACCGGTCGCAGCAGATGACTGCCCTTCCCTGAGCCTGGTTCTGCTGGAGGTTTCTTCCTGTCAAAAGGGAGTTTTTCCTTCCCACCATCGCCAAGTGCTTGATCATAGGGGGTCGCTTTGACTGTTGGCTTTTCTCTGTAATTATTGTAGGGTCTTTACCTTATAATATAAACCACCTTGAGGCAACTGTTTGTTGTGATTTGGTGCTACAGTATATAAATTAAACTGAACTGAATTGACCTGAAAACCAAAATATAGTGATTTTTCTTGAAATAAAACTGCACTCATATGATTTTTTATGTGTTGTGCACTAATTTTTGGTGAGCATGGTCAGATTTTCCGTACTGACATTTTTTTCTGCTCTTACGTGGCGTGACTGGTCTTTTTCTAGGAAGGCTCTTCGCTACCCTAACTATTTTAAACTAAGAGGCTTTCTTAAACTATTTTGTGCAATACCACAGTCAAAGAGCTATTGTTGCAAATTGTTCAAAGTAAGTGCCCGAATGTAGAAAATACCCATCAAAGCTACTGCGTAAAGCAAAGTGCTGAATTTAGGTTACCTCTCTCGGTTTCTGGGACTAACACTAATAGTTTCCTGCTACCTTACAAAAGTGATGTTGCCAGTCTGACAGCAATTATCAGACACGCTGGTGTTGCATCTGAAAGTTGCACTGGCTCAGCACCCTGAGGTGTCCAAGTTGGATTTTTCAGTTTTTAGATTTTATACAAGTTTTGTCAAAATAAAGTAAACACAGTAATTGAGGAGAATGAGTACCGCACACTGGTAAAGCGTTTGTTCATTCCTAATGTTTTTATCAATAACCAGTCATCGTAATAGCCTTGGTCTCTCTTTACATCTGTGGACCTGTGTGTGTGTGTGTGTGTGTGTGTGCACGCGTGTGCTGTGACTCAGAGGTGTGGACACTGGGAATGAAAAGGATCCGGTCTGATAATGGCTTGAGAATGACACCTCGACTCCCCGGAGAGTCTGTCAAAATAGCCGTTTTATACTTAGACCAACACACACACACACACACACACATACACACACTGAGAGAGACACAGCGTCCCTTGTTCAGTGCCAATATATTGAGCACTGGAAGGAAGTCATTAAAACGGCAATCAGTGTTTCTTAATTACTAGGCATTGCAGAGCGATATTTGGTCTGAGGGGGCCGAGGGACAATTCTTAAACGTTCAGCTCCATTTCAGTCAATTATGAGGGCTGGGTGTTAAAGACTGGCTCCTCCATTTCCATTCTGTTCAAAAACAGACTTAATGAAATTGCCTGGCTACCCGAAAGCCTCGGTCTTGTTAAAGTTAAAGTACAATCAACATTGGAACCTAACTTTAATTTGTGCTTGCTTTAATTTTCTCCCACAAGATTGGCATCAACTATGGTTTACGCTCTAAACAGGTCTGAGGTACTCTGGCACCGGCGCTGCAATGAGCTGGTCTGCAAGTGTTTAAATTTCACAGGGTAAAGATGCTCGCACTTAATACATGCAATAAGAATTGCATTCTTGCAGAGGAAGAGGAAGAAGCCTTGCCTCCACTTGCAATTCAATGAGCCGGTTTGATTGAATATGGCCTGAGGGATAGCTGCCTAATTAGCAGATATGTTTTAAATATGGAGATTCTCTTTCTCTTCTCACATCTACTAATAAACAGGTTTGTTTTGTTTTGCTTTTTTTTTTTTCTTTTTTTTTTTTTAAATCAATAAAGAATGATTTCACAGAGATAGCATGTGTCAAGGACAGTAGTCTCTATGTCACATCCAACCACTTGGTCTGCATCAACTGGCGCAGCAGGAAGCGTGCCCATCCGCACAGTACTCACATTCTGATTAGTGGTGGCAGTTTCTGGGAGTGCCAGAGAAGACAGCTTGAAGGGTTTGTTTGGAATAAATGCACCTCTCCAGGACCAGAGGTTAAAAAACACTTGAGAGAGGCACAAACATTCTCAGAGTGAGCGTGATCGTCGCCGACAGAAGAAATATAGACGATCGCTGCCTCGAGTATCAAGTGAGTGGGCAGCGAGGGTGACCCCGCTGGGGAGAGAATCAGCATTTTAATTGTCAGTCAGGCAAAATCAAAGCAATTAGTATTTTTTTTTCATCTTTCAACATAGGCACAACTGTGGTTCCCAACCACAACCAATTTTTATATATATATATATATATATATATTTGTCATCAACTACTTCGTTGATCACTTTCTCTTTTTACTTTTTGATAATTTAAGCCATCTCTGTTCATTTGAGACAAAGTGTTTCCACTCTTTGCAACTCGGTATTATTTCTCTGTTTATGTTCTTTGATTTTGCTTTTGACAATCTTAATAGCTTGAACCAGGAGTTAATAAGTGATGAGTTAATGTGTCCACGAGGCCTCGTCGCCATAAGGCAGAGTCAGAAAAAAAACTCAAATAATGCTGAAACTTGTGTGCAAAAGCAACAGTCATACACGAGAGATACAAGGAAACTGTTGGAGGAGGAAATGGAAGCAGGAGGAGGAAACGTACCCACGTAACCGGCTAATTGAACGCAGGATTTCGCCGAAAACTGACACGAACCAAAGGATGAAGTCGAACTAACAGCAATGAAACAAGACGAGTCATTTTAAAACTCGTACCCTCTCTCCCCGCCACCACCACATGAATATCCCTCGGGTCGGAGATCATTGTGTTGCGGCACCATAGCTAAAGTGTAAACATTTGATTTACCGAGGCAAGACATCACGATTTGTGAGAAAAGCTTGACCTGAGGACACCTCGAAAAAGCTTTGAACCTTCAGCTTCAGCTCTTGGTTTCAGTTTTGCTGCCTCTTGTACTTTGAGTGGTATTGCCAGAAGTAGCCTGTGTCTCAGCCTGTTTACTCTCTTTTTAGTTGCCTTGGATCAGACTGAGCACCAGCCAGCTACTGTCTGTTCCCAGCATGAGGTCGTTTTAAAAAAAATAAAATAAAAAAAAAAACAATATCTCAGCATCTGGACTCCTCTGGAGGTGAATACATGAATGTCCAAACACCCCCGGTCGAAAAATGCTGGAAGTCAGCTCTGTTTTCTTGCACATTAGGCAAGGTCAAGGTGTATCCTCACAAGGCAGAGTGAATCCTGAAATTCAACAATAACGGTAATAAGGCTGGAGCTAGCCCAAGAAGAATCGGGGCTCCTGAAAAAAACTGATAAATGCCCATCAAGGAGCTGCTGAATTATTTATCACCCCTGCTCTGCCATCAGTTTGTCCCTGCCATGTGGTTTTGCTGTAAATAAAATCTGTTTGAGCCATAGATGGAATTCGGATGAATGGCCCACTATATAAGAAGAGAGGGATTAGGGCTTTCTTTTGTTTGACTAAGAGTTTTGTGCAACATTACCAAAGCCCCCTGGCAAATAGAATCATCTCCCAATGAGCAATTGGCAAACAGCATAGGCTTTGCAAGATTTAATTATGTCTAATTGTGTCTGTTTCAGTGAGGTCCCATCAATCAGTCTGAGCCGTTTTTCCTCTCTTTTGCATATTTAAATCGACAAAATTCCGATTCTGATGATGAGAGGAGGACAAAAAAGAATTGTCGCTTATATAAGACGTTACAGCTTATACACGCACACCAAGGCAGTCCCAGCTTTGGGTGAGGGTCCCATTGATGTTGTTGTGTTTGATCACTCACTTCCATCTCCAGGATTCTGTATGATGCAACAACCAAGAAAGCGCAACGCTGCAGCATCTGGCTTAAAGAGTTGCATGATAGCAGCAACAAATATGATGGCATCTGCCCTCCACGCTGTTATCTGCAAACCTGTCTCACGGCCTGCGCTCATCTCTGTGTCATCTGTGTCTGCCCAAGAATGATATTCCCTCAGACTCGGCTCCCCGGCGCACTCTGACCGTGAGATTAGTTCCACCTCCGTTCGCCCCCTGAAGTGTTCTTCTAAAGGGCTTAGGCTGCTTTATCTCCTCTCTGTTTATATTTACCTGGATGTATTTGTGCGAGTGTGAGGTGTGCTGACCTGTCAGCACTTGTTATTAAATCCTGCAGCTGCTCATTCCTAGAATCTCCGGCATATTGTCATTCTTGATGACAAATCAAAAACAAATGGCCGTTAAAGTGGCACTAATAAATTGAAAATCCGGTGCAAATAGGACTTTTATTCTACATGATTTTCCAGTGTTGCAGAGGCTGAACACAGTCATTTTAAAGCTCGGTGAGAGGAGTCAACTGGCTGAACTGTGGGGGGAAAAAAATCATCACGAAATGCCTCAAAAGTAACACACCAGGCTCTGGAAGTCATCCTGCACGTTATTAATTTTTGTTACTTCGAGGCATGCGGTCTCTGCTCACTGTCATTATAATCAGCAAACCTGGCTTTAATATTTTTCCAGGATTGCTCACGTAGACATTTTAAAGTAAATATGACATATGCTCTGTGTCTAAACACACAGATTCATGACATCACGTTGGTGACACCAGTCAACTCGTTGATGTTCTAAGTCCTGACTAATGATTACTGTATATTATTATATTCATTACTCATGGGTTGAACAATGTTTGTCTCTGAACTCTGCCTTCAGTTTGATTTTAACTACACACCTGTACACCTTTCAAGAAACTCCTTGATTGGTGTGCAGCCTTTGTTGCAGGGTATTCATGCCTATTATTGGCATTTTGGTGGGTGACAGGCACTACTACCTACTACTAACGTCTG